>JARPRH010000518.1:132356-144516 GCA_031763665.1 Calameuta haemorrhoidalis | reverse complement strand
TCCCTGGAGGGTCTCTCGCTGATATATTCGAACAAGGATAGGAAAGAAATAACAAGGAGAAAGAAACGGATGTGACGAAGCTGTTGTCGGTCGGTGAAGTTGGCAGCAACGACGCTGTGCAAGAGGTTAGGATAGATAAGTATAGGGCGCAGTGCGTCTCCACTTTGTAAAATAACGAAGTGCCAAAGATTTAGATGTGGGTTGGTACAGACCTGAAGTATTTTCTAATGGACGACAGAAGATGAATTTCCGGTTAGTCTACTCTCAGCAGGATGGCAATTTTGTCGACGTCAGGCGGTCCCCGTGTTAAAACGGATCCTAATTATTTTTAATTAAATCGCGCCGAGACGCTATCCGTCGATACTCGCCATGATGCTTCGCCAGTCAAACAGCCAATCAGCTAAACAGCCAATGACGACGGGGATGGCTTCGCTTCGTTATCTTTCCACTGCCTTCGAGACTCTGGGAGACAATGCTGGATGATCGATATTGTTTATTAGACGTTCCATTGGGAACCGCAGGAGATTTCTGCGGAATCTTACGGATACGTATCTTAGAAATTCTCGACAACCTAACCTGACTTTATTCCAATTGGGTTATGCACTCTAGAGCGGACTTCCTCCTGGCTTCGATTCTCAGGAGAAACGCAATAAGGAATGTCCATTAATGCCACTTGGGAGGCTGTCCAATGTTATTTTACAGAACCGAATGATAAACCTGAGGAGACAGCTAAAAGACGCCACCGTGTAAATAATTGAGCCGGCATAAAGGCACGGCAAAGACTGGCGAACTCTCAACTGTGCAGGGTATTGGATGAAGGAAGGTTGTGTCGACCCTGCCAGACGTATCTGGACTTTTGAATAATTTAGAAACATTGATTCCATGCATTGGATATGAGGAGTCTTATGAGTGTCTTATGAATATATTCAAAATGTGTAATAAATTATATACTAGAACTACTCAGAATTAGGTTACACGAATTATCAGTTAAGATCACGTATACGCACTCCAGCCGGCGTCCCATTCGCCGTACGGATACTGGCTGTGCAGAGCACAGTGGCGGTCGTCCGCCGTCGCGACGCCCCATGCTACTACGGGACATCAAATTTTCATTTCCCACAGGATTTCCTAGCGCCTGAAATTGTCGTTTCTCTACCCCGTGAGCTTCAGCTGTCGCTAAAGTTACCCAGCTACCGCAGGAGTAACTGGAAGAGGAGGATCATGAACCAGAAGGACTGGTTAAGTCCGAATACAATACCTAATAAAAATTTCATGCCGTTTGACAATCATGGTTAAAAATAAATAAATAAACGGATGGCTTCTCCACGAGTGAGCGCTTCTGTATCCTCGTTAAATTCTCGTAAAGTTTCAGCTTGGTTCACACGTTTCACTTTTTTTTTTCATCTCTCGGTATCATATTTTGCATTTTATGGAATAACGCGACTAGAAATATTTTTATAGCGTGACGACGGTAAAACTCACGGAAATTTTTCACGTGCACAGATGAGACGTAAGAGGGCGACGATGAGCGTTACAAGGAAAATGAAAGCGAAGGGGAAAAAAATATGGAACGAAGATTCAAAACGATGGCGCGAGAAACAAAAGAGCAGGACGCGTGGCAGGAGAGCGAAGGAAGTATTAATTCGTGACGTAGCTACTGGCGTCGGGACGACAGGGATGAAGTAACGGGAATAATTCATTAGCTAGTGGAAAATATCGTAAATCCAACCGGTGCACAGTCCGAACGTTTTCCCTAATTCGACCCTCCTGTTCCTGCATTCCCTCCACCTTCCGCGACCCCCCCAAACTCCCCATCCGCAGCGTGCGCAGCGGCTTCGCTGCATAATTAGTTTCGGCATAATTAATCTGACAAGCTCTCGAGTCGCCAGCTATTCGTCATCAGGGTTGTCGCCGCATAAAAATCTACCCATAATATTCTACACCCTCGATCTCCCGTTTTAGCCGTATATTTATATACATATATATAGTATAGCTAACACGCCAACCACTCGGACTACCTGAAACCGCACATTTTACTCGCGCGTCCCACCAAACGTAGCTACGACCAGCGCCATAATAAACGAGGGCTGGTAAGGCTTAAGAACCCAGTGGCTTGTAGCGGAGCTGAAACAAGCATACGAAAGCTTGCAATTTTCCGAAGCAATTTTCCCCCCTAAGAATAATCACTTTCCACAGCATCGAGACTGACGTCGTACTAATCCAAACTCGACACTCAGCCTCCACACGGCAATCCGTTCGTCACGGGACACGTCCCGAGTCCCTTCATAGATCCTTTAATGCACAGGAATAATAGAGTTTCCTAGTGGCGTGACAGAGACAAAAGTCTAGTTACCTACACAGCGAGTCGAATAAAAAAAGACAAACATAGAAAAGCGCTGTAAGGACTTACAAGGGCTGTGGGTGAGGACGACATATATATAAAGGGTAGTAGTGGCGGTATGGGGGGGTCGTGGGGGGTTGCGAAAAAGAAAATAGAATAAACGTAAAATAGCATAGCGAGTGGCAGCAGCCGCTCTGGTAAAAGTCCGATTATAAAACTAATCTAAAACCAGCGCACACGTCACGGAAGCTGCAAGGAGGTACCAGAAATGGCAGCGGGGGCTGTTAAACTTTCGTAAGACTGCAGCGTCATTCTGTAGAAATATATATATATACATATATACATACACGTACTTACGTAACAGTGTGTCTGTTGACCTTTTACCAGACACGACAGCCACCGGTGTCTTTCATATTTCTATGTCTCTAGCGCCCCCCCCCCCCCCTCACGTATAATTTTGCGACAGAGTTTCCCAGCAAGGAAGATACTCTTAGAAGTAGACGATACTGCACAGCACAGTGTCGTAGCCACTTGAACGGTGATCGTCAGCCAGCCACCCAGACGCAGTCACCTCAACGGAAGATTAGTCAGCGTCGACCCCCACGTTGAAATATCGTCGGTCACGGATATACTAGCCACCTGGCGTCATCTCGTGAAATCATCTCGTGGGCGAATTATATTCACCCGATATTTCCACGTTAATTTATGCCCGGGACCACAGCGGCTGCTGCCCAGTTGGCTAACTGTTTGGCGGTTGCTGTATGGATCATCTGTTTATAAATTTGACATACCGTGACTCCGCGTCTCTTTGCTGTCTTGTAAGTGGGATTGTGATTATATGCGTATAATTTGGATAACTTTCAAAGAGAAGTCGCCATTTTCGCGAGGGCGCAGCCATTTTGGTACTAGCCCGAGGAGGGTTGGAACGCTGGTTTCACGCTTCGCTTGGTATAACAAAGTTTCTCAGGACCCTGCTCCCTGGTTGCTTCCCTGGCTGGCTGGCTGACTGGCTGACTGGATGGCTTACTCTGGCTGCCGGCCACTGGGCCTAATTGTGTAAATATTAGGTTATTGCGTCAGCATGCGGGCGATCGTTCCTTACGTTAGGTACTTGCTTCCAAAGGGTTTATCTGTTGTTACCAAGTCCCGAAGATTCTACTGGACCCGGTGACCTTTTTACCTCGCTTTATAAAGGGGTGTAAATTAGATTTGTTACAGTGTTATTTTGTGTCACGGTTTTTTACTGCAGTACAGTTTACTTACTGTAATACCAACCCTCGACCTAAGGGTTGATTTATCTTTTTATTATTCTTAAAGATCAAAAGAGCAAGTCTCATAAAATCTGGACCCAGGTATCTTTTTTTAACAGGAAATTTTTTCTCAACCCCACCACCACCACCACCCTCTTACACCCTCCTCATCAACCCCTAATTTTAACATCGTACGCCAATAATTTCCGTGACATATAGAAAAGCCAACCGATCAAAAGAGAGTAGAACGAGATTTCATAGGAAACTAACTTTCTGCCTTTTGTTGTGACGGGGGTCGGCAGGGGGAGGGTTAAGGGGTGAACGGTGCTGACGCACCAGAGGAGACGAAGGCTAGATTTCCGATAGCATTGAAATCTGCCGAAGCGAGAAGGAATTATATAAACCCAACGGAGCGCCGCGCTGCGTCGGGACGTCTTTGATGTCGACGAGCCGCGAAGAACCACTTTTCTCGAACGTTTCTCATTTCTCGTTTCCCAGTTTCTTCGTCTTCTCTTCGTCCCCTTCCTCCTTACCTCTCGCTCATCATCCTTTATTCAAAAGTCAGGAACTTTTTCAAAGGGAACGTGCGAGTGTCTCTTTCGCAATTTATAAAGCTAAAGTAACAATTATTAAAGAACACGTTTAATTTCTACGTCTATTGAATCAGAGGTCAAATCATTGAATCAGCTCGGGACGTCTACTTCGTAGGTAATAATTTGATCCTAAATTATCCGAGTATTTTTAACAAGTATTTCTGAGCATGACCTTAAAGCAGGCGGGGTCTTGGTAAAATAAAGCTACATTTTATACACGTGCTATAAATATATATACATATATATACACACAGGTGTATCTACAGTTAGGGGCCATAAAACGGCTTTATTAATAGAGCCATTAATATTCGCATGGTAGGCCAATGTACATACATGACTCATTCGATACTTATTCAGGGTCTTATTCTCAATTTCAGATTTACCCATGACCGATAGACCACCCTGTATAGATACATATGTATATAAATGTATATATATATATATACTATAGTAACAATTTTCCATACTTGTTTATATATACTCCTTGACGTAATATCAGCAATGTGAGTGAGCCTTAAGTGTGACAGAAATGTCGTCCTTGTCTCTTATGAATATTCATTCAGAATTACCGTAGCCCACAGTGAAAGTTCTGTAGAACTTCTATGTCATCCGTAACGAAGGACATCCGCGAATTAAATGGAGGCCGGTGCCGGGCGTCTGGATTGATAAACGTTAATTGTAAATCTGCTCGAGTTTGACGTAACTCATATCTGGCAATCGTCGTGTCAGTGCGAATCGACAGAACGGTCAGCTGTATTAGCTGTATGAATAGATCGTGGAATCACTATAAATAATCTTTCTCTCGCATTAATCGAAGCATCGTGTGTACCAGGCTATTATGATATAACGCGTAAATGAGTATTCGCCTGTTATACATATATGTATACTGACGAGTTGTCGAGTCTGTCAGCCATAGAATTTAAAGTATACATGATATCACGAGTGGAGGATCGAATCTACCACTGGGGCGTTGACACATTTAGATTGATGCTGAAAGGGAACCCCTGTAAAATGATATCTACTCCTAGGGGCACTGACGAGGGAATGATAATTAACTGGATAATTAATACCATTAGCGCTCGCCCGTTTTCCACCCTTCATGTTAAAAACCATAAAACTTGTCCTATACACGTATCACGGTTACCATGATATAGAATTGAGACTGGTATAATTTTTATTACGTATTTGTTTTTTTTTTACTTTCGTTATCCAACGGGGGTTAAATTAATCGTAGCTCCGTTTCTCGAGCACCCCCTTTATTCTCTATTTACTTAATTTTATCTCCTACCCTCGTCGCATAAACATCGATTAGTCCCGTCACGCACTCAACTCCCACCTTTTACATCTTTCAGACCTTTAAGGGATGTTTTATGGGAACCACCCCTATTACTATAACCGCGATCATGTTTTCAAGGGACGTATTGTACGTAATTGCGCATGTGGCTTACGTCCTCACCTATAGGAGAGCTACAGTTTATGCTCTTGCATAGATTTTCGGCAACAGGCTTTCAGCAACAGGCTGGCAGTTTAGTCAAGAGAGCGAGAGAGAGAGAGGAAATTTTCTAATATAGAGAAGTAGTCGAGACTGAATGTATGTGAAGGACCAGAATGGAGACTGGAGGATGAGGTTTAGGATGAGTTTGAGAAGGTGGAAAATTTCATTCGTTATTTGTGGTTATGCGTCGTCCGTGACTCTTCAGTGATATATCTATATACTTATGTATATGTAGGTATACATATAAACTTGTCAAATGGTAGTTATGATGACGTGTGGCACTCATAACGGCAAGCCGATTTTTTTTTCTAAAAAAACTATATATATATAAAGTACGTGTTTCGAGTTCAGAAGCAAAGTGCATCGACTGCCACTGGCTAAATTGTGCTAAATGGCAAGAGCACGTTATCGCCTTCCTAATAAAGACGGGACAATGCCCGACACGTCATCGTGTAACGGTTCATATTATAATGCATCGGTCAGATCTAACGGGTGTCCCTACCGAATATAAAATGAATCTTGAGATACCTAGAATCTGTGTAAAGATAAATCGGTGCCATAAGCATGGTGAAACTATTAGCAATTCCGCCGACTAATTAAAAATGTCTGCACGCAATTTCTAGTAGTTCTTCAACCCCTAATATCGCGTACGCGTGACATCACATAATGGTTTTTAATTCCCTTGCGAGAAGCTTAATACCATAAATCTATTTTTAGACGTGCCAAGGTTTTCATTTACCTCGATGCTGGTATTGTCGAGTAATAATTTGCTGTATAATTGTTGTTATTATTTTACGTCTTTTGCACTAGCGACTAAAGTGGAGAACAAACTCCCTAGGTATACAAAGGGTGGTCCATCGACTTCGAAATCCCCGACAAAGCTTGTTTGTCAATTAGGAATTTCCAAGAGTTTTGGCGAAACTTGGTAAGCGTTTCCTTGCCTAAATGACGGACTTCGCCGTCAGCGTAGAAACATACTACACGTTGCGTAAATTAGGGGTGGCTCTTGTTTAATTTGGAAGGCCCTTCCGTCTGTCTTGCGCCTGTGTATCTATTTGTCTATCTATACATATATCAGCGTACCACATACAAAGTACGCGGTACACATGTTGCACGAGGGACTCCTTGAATGTTTGCATAAATTCGTTTCCCCAAGCCTCAACTTCCAGTTTGAGCAACCTCCTTCGCCGTATCCAGAGCATTCAACATCTTCGGCAGAGTCTGTGGGTACTTACCGCTACCCCACTTCCCGAAGAGAGGAGTATTAGCATGTGCGCCTTTGCGATAGTAGAGAGAATAGTAGTCAAGTGGCTTGTCTGATATAGAATAGAGCATGGTCGTAGAATCGAGCGTAGCCATTCGTAAACATGGCTACGAATCCATCAATTCCAGAAAGGTATATGGGGCATTAAGGGTTGCGGGTTGAGGGAGAGAAGGGATTCATTTAAAAAATGGCGGAGAGGTCACTTGTCGTTTGAACTTAAGCTGATTGACCTGTACTTGGTGGGTTATTTCGTTTGAGAAAGATAGGCAGTGTTTTTTTGGATTTTTATGACGATCATGTCTGTCTCTCTCTTACGCGGGTGAACGCCCATAAGCGTGTCTCTCTCGCACTCATGGGAGGTATAGGAAAATAAAAAATTCAAGGTTATACCACAACCTTCTTCTTTGTCGGATGTACTTCGACTGCGTAAGCTTCACTTTTATCATTGAGGATATAGTATAAGGGAAATTAAAATTTTTTTTAATTATTGCACTTAGTTAATTCGCATTTTATATACTTGTCCCGAACAAGTCTGTATATGTCGTAGGTATACTTCAGTTAATAGGAATCATCCTGTGCATGGATTTTATATTCATTTGTTGCGAGTGCCTTTTAATTAGCCAAAGACCCGCTTAGCGACCGTCACATATGCCGAGTGGCTGACTTGCGTGTATGAAATATATATATACATCATACACACATTTCGTAATGCAGGTATAGTACAATGCAGAAATTTGCTCACGTGGAACGAGTACTGGAGTATATATAAGTAAACCGTTATCGTAGCCAACAATACAATTTTAGTTAGGTCTTACGGGGTCAGTTGTTACGTAAATACTGGTTTTTTTGAATAACCTCATCAAGCGATACTATTCCTCGTTTGGGAACCGGTAATCATTACGTATTCTGAAGACTAGGAGTTTACCATATGGGGACCAGTAGATATATTTGTATAAACCTGTATTAACAAAGTCGAGATATTCTTTGATTTCATGTTTTTTTTTTATTATGAAATCTAATGCAAATGGGGTAGGTGGAGTCAGTCACTGTTTGTATGTAAATACAGAGACCGATGCTCTGCTCTGGATGCTATATAGAAAAAATAAGAGGGTTCGCTAACAGGACCAACCCCATGGACCACCATGGTTAACCATACGGCTCGTCCCGCTAATAGAAGCTGAGTCGAAGGCAAATAAAGGGTTCGGGTTTTAAGGCCGTTGACACGCCCGCATATGAGTATAGATATAGAAGCTGTGTATTAGCTAGCCACGAGCAGCATTAAAAATGACTTTTCGTGTCACTGAATAAATAATTAGTCAAATTAGGGTACCACTGTGCTGCACGGTGTATATGGTGAATGTAAGGCTAATATATACTATGCGTTACATACCGGAGAATGAAGAAAATGAGAACCCGTGAACGCATCTGGATGTATATCATAGCGGTGAAAAGGAGGGTATATATGTATATATAAATAAAGAAGAAAGAAGTTAAAGGGCTGACTGACGTTAAAAGAAATTGAGGAAGATGCATCGTGTCAGCCAGGCTGACGATTCTTATTCGTCTAAAGATATTGGAAACCGCATCCATTCTTATATTCTTCTTTTTTTTGCTTTATTTCTCTTTTCTTTTATTTATTGTTTTTCTCCCTATTTTATACCCGTCAGACGTTTCCTCCTCGATTATCAGCGACGCGAACGATCCCACGCTTCGGAACACGAAATTTATTTGTTTCGCTTGTTACGTCATTGACACGTATACGTATACCTATATAGGGACATGATACGAAATATTAAAAAATAATTATGAGTCAATATTAAAAAAAAATTTAGTTTTTATCGTAACAAACACAAAGTTTTTCATCTGCAAATATATTAGCATACACGGTACTTTGGTTGCTGCATATTATTTGCACTGTCGTTTGCGACAGGATTTAATGCATGTCCCATACATGATTTAATATTGCTTGCTCTATGAAGCTTTGAAAGTCAATATATATATGTATACACACACACATATACACCTGAAAGTAATTTATATACTTTCAATGAAGACCTTTCAGAGCTCTGACTTAACGAAACACGTGAAAATTAGCATCCGACTAATTAATGCCTAGAGATTTAATTGTTATCTCAGCCATGCTCGTTACGCACTCTGATCTCAAGATGCAGCATCCTTCCTGCTGCAACTTTCTACGGCAACATCCTGCGCTCTGGTACAGTTCCTACAAATCTTAGACAAACAAAACAATGCTAAACACTTGCATGCATAATATTCGCGCGAATAAAGTCAGGGCCGTTGAGCGTTACAATCCATGACGTTATCAGTACGACTTTGACACTAATACCGTAATTATCAATAGCGACGTAATCAGTAAAAATAAATTCGTTGCACTGTTCCTCGCATGGGTGCATTACGTGAGAACATGACGTCATACTAGCGCAAGGATAATTTACGTTAAGGAGAATACGGGGAGAGTACTGGCATGTATATTTACATGCATATGCATTCTTATGTGCACATGGGTACTTATATACTTGTACGTTCACGGAAGCGTAAAGATATAGGAAGTGGCGTGCACGTTGCAGCAGCGCTAGGTGGAAGTTGTAAGGAAGTTCGGGATGAGAGAAGAGCGCGCGAGCGTTAAGATAAGAAAATTACGTAGAAAAGAAAAGGCAGCTTCTCTAGTATGCATTTATGAGTTAAAAAAAAAATGTTAAATCTCTTTATCCCAGTGGACGTACTTAGGAACCTACATATACCTATACATACTTAACGATGCACAAGTGTTATTAGCCTCGTTCTATATCGTGTAACTGAGGTAAGCGCGTGGTTTAAAATAAGTCTAACTCATTGGAAGGTTAAGGGAGGAAATTAATTAGAAAGGCCTAAACATGCAGTCGCCAGTCACCATTAGGGTTGAAGTGAAAACAGGGGTAGGTAAAAGACAAATTACAGTAAACTTGCCCCGTGTGGAGTGTCTAGATATGGGTCGGTGAGGTTAGGGTGAGAATCAGGGGTGGGCAAGTAAGCGAGAGAGAGAAAAGGAGTCAGAGCGAAAGTGGGAGAGAAAGAGCGAAACAGCTTTGAAAAATATAAATCCAGATCTTTGACTCTTTCCGTTTCCTTATGCAACCTATTGCTAACGCTACCTTATCTATGAGCTTAGGTATGCAAATGGGGAGCAGTTTGCCGTAAGGATTTGCATAGAGCATCAGGGCGCCGTATAAAGGCCCGTGTCTAGGCATAATCTCGAGGTTGAAACTCGTATTCTATACCCATCATGCTGCATTCGTTATTACACTGTACACAGTATTATTGAATTGCATTAAAGACAACGTGGAAACGAGACTCTGATGTTAATTCGGAGGATGTAAATTAATAAGAGAAAATGATCTCGATCATATCTAATTAATCAGTTAATAGGCAGGGTGGGGTCACGATGACTTTTTATTCTTCGAAGAACGATTTGAGTAACCGATTGACGGCCTATCCCAGCTGGGTATTAGACAGTTGAGTAGACGGCTGTTGGTTATATATAACGTAACCTCTATATGTCTATACAGTCTAGAGTCTATATATAGTAGACCGCTAGACACGTATATGTATAATACTATAGTTTATAGCAAAAGGGTGCGCCCACTTTTTATACGGCTATTTTTTTTCACAGCACACCTGCAATTTTTCGATTAACTTTCGTGACTCGCTAAGGGCTGTCCTTAGCCTCGTTGACAGGATAAAAACAGGAAATTCACCAGTATCCTGTTCTGGCCTTTTTTTTTATCGATTGATCTTCTGTTGGTACGCCATTAATATCGCAAATGACCATCAGCCTATATTCGTGCAATATCATGGCATCTTTCGAGTCATTCAAATATTTACATTGCCAATTACATTTATAATTCTGGTATCTGAACGCCAGATGGCGAGTGTCACTCAGCTTTCCCGAATTCTATCTTTAACGCCAGGCGCGAGCGTCTTTAGCGATGCCGATTTTTTAAAGATTTATGAACACTCTGAAATATGTCTGATCAGTTAAACAGCTCGACATCGGTCTTCTTGTCAGACCTTTGTTTCGCCGGCTTGTAATTCTGGTACCGTTATATGACTCTGCTGATATATATAGGTATATTAACCAGGTGAAACAGAGATGGTACAGATTGTAACGCGTACCCAGCATCAATCCAGTAATTAGTATCCAGTCCCGTGGACAACCTAGCAATTAGGAGAGGAACATAGCACGATCCTGGGAGCCTGGTGAATCCTCACGGGTGTGTCCTTCCGCCGTTAAAAGGAGTTCCGACTTCCGCCGCGTGAAACTTTACTAAGGAATTAATAGGTGGGAAGTTTTAGTATATGGTATATATAGGTATATAAGTATACAGGCATCTATCATATAGGGAAATTAAAGCAGATACAGTGTAAAGGTTGGAATAATAAAAATACAAAGGAGCCAAACTGGCCTAACGGGGAGTAGCTTTGAGCGTTAACGATTTGAAAAGCTAAAGGTGACATCACACCGAGGCACTAAACGCGAACCCACGCTTTTAAAATCGCCCACGTGCTTATTTGTATTTCATTCTTTTCACTTTATTTTTATCCTATACCTCCGTCCCTCTCTCTCTCTCTCTCTCTCGCTATCCCTCCCATAGCTCTAATCCGCCTTGAAATTCTTTCGCGTTTCTAGTCTAGCATATTTACGTGAATACGGAGCGGCGATATTTCACTGACGGTTCGCTGAATTACGTCGAAACTCGGCCACGCCCGACTTTATACCGGTTAACTCCCGTTCGCCAATATTTTCCTCGGTTTTCCCGATTCCCTCTATTCTACCGACCGTGACGTCGCGAAGCGTCGTCGCTACTCTCTCTATCTCTTTAACTTTTTTCAGATCGAAGACAATGCTAGCATTGTCCTAATAATTGGACGGAAACAGAGTGAAAATGTATTCGTGGCTCGCGTTCTGCACCTCCTCGAGAGGCTATTGTGCAAGAGTGCATCATCGGCCGACGTGCGCTGTGCAATTAAATGTCCGGCATATATACACATATACAGATACGTATTAAAAGGGGGTTCAGAAGATTCAGGCAGAAAGTGTAGGAATTTGGAGTCATGTATGAAAGTGTATATTGCATCGCTGGTACCACCATGAGCAAAAATAACCTTAGGTTAGGAAAATTAAAGATGGCCGAGTAACCCCGTGTCGAGGAGATGACG
>JARPRH010000518.1:108041-119684 GCA_031763665.1 Calameuta haemorrhoidalis | reverse complement strand
GTTGGACCATTTTTTCGTCCCCCCCCCGGCCCCCCCCCCCCCCCCCTCTTTTTTATTCTCACCTTGGTATCTGCCAATGGCAAAGGAAATGCCATTCGAGTAATTTGGGGGGGATGATAGTCGGGGAGTAAGTTCATTCGTATAGCTATAGGGATACGTTAGGCAGGGTGGGAAACTTAACCCCGCATCGGCAAACATTTATCTCGCGACGTCCGCATGAATTGCCACTTGGAATAAATTTCATTTGCGGCTCCCGTGTATATCGCTAAATTCCCTCGATTGCTAATAATTTCACCGTGTCACTCTATGGGGTCTTCGCGCTCGCTCTCTCTGTCCTTCTTGCACTGCCGTATGCTCTGTCTATCTCTATCTCTCTCCCTCTCTCACATACTTGCTCAATGACCCCTATTCCACTCTGCGCGCTATTGGTTAACTGGAAAGCTCGATTTAGCTGGTATCGCCTCGTGCGTTAATTGCGTTCCATAGTAATTAATACGGATCGCTAATCTAGCCGCAATTACGTAATGTCAGGTGATATCGAAATTTCGTATTTAAAGAGTACCGGACGCACGTCAAATATCTGAACGAGTAGATTTTACGTGTCACAAAGGGCAGTGTTGATTGGACGATAGTATAGGACATGACATTATTCAATTTTGATAAGAATCATATTGCTGGCATATGCCTGTTATCGGCGATCTTGTATAATATATGGATCTGGTCAGCTGTATGCGTATATACGGCATTAATCTAATGGTGTCAATTAATTGATGGAAAAAAATGAAACTCCCTATGGGAAAGGTGTAAGCGAAATAGGAATGAAAAAATCAAAAACTGTCTCCCCACGTGACTGCAGGGGACAAGCGCTCTCTCTCTGTTTTTGGGTAAAGGGGGCGTCGGCGGTAGCGGTTCGCAAGGGAGGGCACGAAGGGTCGAAAAAGCCATGAAACGAAATTGAAGCCAGTGACTGTGAAAATTCGAGGTGAATTTCGTGAGGGTTAGTCGTCGGGACGTCGGGCTTTTAGCAGAGCGTCTAGCGCGGGGGCGCAGCGACCCCCTTTTGATAGGCGTGTCCCTATATTAGGTTTTAATCATTCAGGGGATGAAATTTTCGGGACGGGGGCGTGGTAGTAGTCTGCTCCTCTACCGGTTACACGCCCTTCTGCTTTCCTACCTTTTCCTACACTGGACGTGTATATAGGTATAGTATATGCATATTGTCCCTGCTACGACTTTACTACTGTAAATCCGTCTTGATTCGACGTCGCGTTAACGAATTTCCAGCGTCTCAGCCAGTTGGCGCGATTAAACGGAACGTAAGGGACGCCATCTGTCGTTAACTTGTGGACTCGACCTTGTTGCTTGGCTTCTGCCTCACCTTTCATTCTTATCTTTAGTCACACGTCACGTGCTCTTTCAATGCGTCAAGGCAAATTATTTGTTTTACCTAAAAAGCCCTGTATATCTATTTATACATCGGTTAATCACGAATCGAAGCAAATGATAATATTTATTTTTGCGAATTCTCTGTACGAAAAATTTACTGGAGAAACTTAATTAACATACGGATACGTAGGCTGATTTACGATAACGATTTTCGTATCTCTCTTTGCCATCAGCAAACTATTGACATTTTACAAATTTTACACTGACACGTTCCTCTCCCGTACCTCGTTCGGATTTTCGATATGGCTTTTTTTTCCAAATCTTTTAACGAACACAGCAGCTGTTCGTCGTTCGTGAAATGTCGGTAGGATTCGGTCAACTTCGGCATGTATCACAGCGAATTTTCCTGTTCGCTCACAGATTTCTACTGGGATTTGATGCCACTGGGTATACAATATTTGTTGATTTTTTTTTTCACTTTACAATACGAAAATCCCTAGAGGATAAAAAGGTATGAATAACCAAAAACATATCCCTACGGACTCATATTATTCTATGCGTGAATTACTTTAGATGCATTCCCGGATAAGAGAGTCGGATCAAAAGTTTCGTCGCCTTTGCGTATGAGATAGGCATAAGCTCTCAGCGTACGTCCCTCGAAATTGCCTCTCAATAAATTACGATACCGTTTTTATTTCCCCAGTATGATATTATATGTAACGCACCCTTCACGTGTACCGGGTTTGTTATTATTTCGAAGTGCGTTTTTCGACGTACCACCCTCGGGGTTCTCTGTCGAGAGTTGGGGGACAAGTTCTACATATTTCATATTGCAACTCGAGGCCACCATTCCTTTCTACTGCCGAGTCTTATACCACCCAACCTACCCATTTGACGTTATCTCAAATCCTGACAACTACGCATCCTCTTCTTGGTCCACAAAAATAAGTTTGAGACTCGAATTTTCTAGGTGACTTGCCGCACCCTGTAAAATTTGAAAATGTTTTTGGGTACTTAAAAAAAAAATTGTTGGGGCTGGGACAAGAATACGGATACTCCAAGCAAAATATTTCACTCGCCCATCAGTCCCTTGGGATCTTTATACCCTTTCAGCAGGTTGTAAAAAAAAAAAAAGAGAAAGTTGATACTCCCTGCGTGTACATAGTATCGGGCGGTGGGTTGTTATACCTATATAGAGGGTTTGAAAAAGGGGATGCAATGTAGGTAGTGTCCTGTATGGTGTCTGACCCTGGGCTATTATCTTCGGGTACCCGGACTACGTTGTTTCGTCCAGGACCGCATGAATAGCCCAGATTCCCAAGGGATCCAGGGGCAACGGGGGTGCCATATCCTATTTATTATTAAACAATTAATTAAAGGGGCCTCTCCGAGTCCGTCCCAGTTTTGTCGGTCCCTCCTATTGAATTATTCAAAAGTTGGTACCACGGAAAGTTCGCAAGAGTTTCGTCTTATACTTTCATGGAAAATGTTCCGCGTCTGAACTTGTCGCTGCTATGAGAACGGGCAGCTGGGCATTTTGCCAAATCCAAAAAAAATCGAGGAATCCTCAACGGACGACTCGAGTTAAACTCGATTTAGGTGCTCGAGTCCCAATAGGCTAAAGTCTGGGACGACGACGAATACAGGAAAGAGGGGGAGGTTGCGGTAGAAGAGAAAGATAAGGAAAGAGAAATAAACGGGAAGTACGGAAGGAACGTTAATGAGAAATGGAAACGGAAGGACCTCAAGGCCCGTTTCCACGTAGTTTTTCAGGCCCACGATATACCTCAGCTGAAATAATTCAATGAGAAAAAGCGAGATCCTCCTCCCTCGTGGACGTGGTTTATTAAAACATTCGCGAAATTGCTTTATAAATTTATTTTAATAAGAAAGTTGAGTCAGCTTGGACGCATTTAAATGAGAAGTTTCTCAGTACTTTACATATACGTATATATGTATAGTCGCCCTTTAATACGTCTGTAACTAGCCGGTATATTTGTTTTAGTTCATTTTATTATTTTCTACTCTATTTATACTCAGCATCCATTAAGATTTCTCACAATCGTAATCCTTTCAGGCAATAATCTCATCTGCGACTGCAGGCTCGCCTGGATCTGGGGTCTCAAGAACGAGACTAAGAATTTGAAGCTCAAAGACGTCTTGGACGAGCTCACCTGCTTCCTGGAGAGTAACAACGCGACAACTGTTGATCAGGATGCCGTGAAAGGAATTAATATTCCTCAGAACGAAGGTAATGAGATTAAAAATAAAAAATCATTCTATTTACCTGAAACTTCACAAAGTAGATGACGGTACCTGTAATGTCAAAATATTTTTCTTCCATCGTTACTAAAAAAAGCCGAGTACACAGCTGACAATCTGAAGGACCGTAACACAGAGGACGACGCCTATATGGGCGACGACGCCGACTACTACGAGGAATACGAGGAAGGTTACGGTTATCCAAGTCGTCCCGAAGGAAATCAAACCAAGGTAACAAATTTCCCTAGATCTTCATCTAGTGATATTCTTTGTCCAATTGAATCTCGTAAAATTTTCACCATCGATTCTTCGTCCTCGTACAGGTGGAGATAGTCGAGGGTAAAACCGGATACATGAAACACCTGTTCGACCTGAAGCCAGAAGAACTTCCGTGTCCGGAACCATCGAGGGAGGATTTAATGGCGTCGGAGCAGCCCTCGAGTCATCGTGAAAATTCGAAAGCTGGTTCTTTCTCTATATTCTCGTTATCGCATGCCGATAGGACCAATCGTAATCTCTCCATCCTGATCCTCACCGCCATCCTGCCCATCGTCCTCTTCACGTAGAAGGACCTTTCCTTGGTTCTGTAATTTTTTTTCTCATCTTTTTGTATTTCGATCCTCGACCGACACTTTTGTCAAACTTTTACTCTACGGAGGTAGGCGGTGACCTCATGACCTCGTGCAGGATGTCGCTGCTCCTCGTACAGTAACGAATGGAATTGAATGGAATTGAATGAAACCGGACATCGCAGAGCTGGACGATTTATGTTTAGTCAATTAGCCGAGCCGTGAAGTCACGTGGGAATGCACATTCCTGGACAAGCGACGTATAATAATAATTATTATAATATTAGCACTAGAAGGAATCTATAAGGGAAAATGAACGATAATGGAGATTACTCGTGGAACTTTGCGGCTCGGGTTTAAAATACTGCGGTCTCGCGCTGTATGGCAGATTTGCCAAATTATTATTATTTAATTATTAAACTCAAGTCCTGTTTCTAATACTCGACCACGCGCTACGTGAGGTCTCTATTATAGGATGAGGATCGCAGACAGCGATTTTTAATGAAATCGTGCGAGTGTAATCCTTATCACAGAATTATCATGATATTGACGGGACATGCTCGCGAGAATCGTGAATCACGTTGAGAGACAATCCGGATTAAATGAGAGAAAGAGAGAGAAAGAGAGAGAGAGAATATCTTCTTAGGATTTATGGAAACGGATGAAATACAGTTAATGACTATATACATACGTTATACATGTGGGAGGTGAAGCTAGCTAATACGTGTATTTCTGGAATACAAAGGGATGCGCGCGCATATCGGATGAATTTCAGACTGGGAAACTAATGTGAAACGTGACATTTGGTTTCGGGTTTAAGAGATAAAAACAAATATACACATGTCTCATTGTATTATAAGACCAAATATCACGCGCACCGCCATTATATGTAACTTTATGCTCTTATGTTTATTTAGTGCCATCTTAGCATTAGCTTGTATTACTTATTATTACTATTATTAACGTCATTATTATTATTATTATTATTATTATTATCATTATTATTTATCACGGTCGATATCCATTCTATTCCGGAAAACCAAGCAAGACGTCGTTCTTGTGTGGTTTTCAAAGGAGCCAAAGATTTCACCGGATACGAATCTGAATAAGAGAATCAATGTTTTCCGGAAGTCGATAAATTTTTATATGATTATTATCTGTACTCCTTTCTCATTATCGTATTGTAAATTCCTTTGTTCTTATTGTATCAGCAATACAATTTTTACTTGAAAATTCGTGTACCTCTTATCGATTACTATTAGCATTTTCTATTGTAACGAGGAGGATAGGCGAAGGGAAAAAAATGAGGGGGGAAAGAAAAAGAGAGCGCGACGAATATGAATACGGCAACCATTAACGTAAAAGAGCGCTTCGTGTGTGAGACTGGTACTTTTTTATCGGAGTCTTTTCTTTACGCTGCTTCAGTCTCGTATTATCAGCTGGTTTGAAGGATCGCGTGTTTTTTTTTGTTAATAAGACCTTGAAACGTTTAATCATAAGGAACAAGGTAAGCTTATCGGGAAATGAAAAAAAAACGAGTTGAACCTCTTTTCCTGTATTATTAAGGGCCTTTCTTCTTTTTTTAACTAAAATTTATATTTCAATATTAATATTATCCTGATTAATAATTTATGCTTTAATGATACTCGTAATATAATTATCTTGTGTATCTTCATGTCGCGATACCCTGTCTATCTGCACTTATCATTCTTTCCTACTCTTTGCGTACGTTCAGTCATTTGCGCTTGAGTTAAACGTAATTCTAAGTTAAGCAAGTAAAAAAGAAAGATGAACTACTTACAAAGAGCCGTCAGCTGTAATATGTATTATATATGTTCTTTTATAAGATTTAGCAATATGAAGAATAAACTGAAGACACGTAAACGGTGTAAATTGTTTGTTTACCTAATGTTCTTTTTTTTATATAGTAACCATTATTATAATATTAACAGTGTTATTTTATATTGTAACGTGGCATCAGGACAACCCGTTACAAAAGCCCCGAAGCTCCACGCACCGTCGTCGACACGGTGTTGACTCCAGCCTCCATCTCCAAGGATTTCATAGATCCGGGTTGCGGAAGGAGGAAACGAGAGAAAATAGCGAACCGGCGGCGGAAGCGCGGTGTCTTTTTGGGTTGAGAATTCGCACGCAAGGGGTGCCCAACTTCCGGGACGCACTATCGGTACCCCGGAAACTTCATCCGGCCCTGGTCTGCGTCTGCACGGGGAGAGAGCCGAAAAGGGGGATTATTTTGATTTTTGATCTACTGCGGGCAGTGGTACGGAGGGGTTCCCGGGAATCAGGTTTCTCTTAGGGAGAAATCGATCGACCGGCAGATCGAGAGTGTAAAAGTTCTTCTTCCGTGTTCGGGCGATAGCTGAGCTATCGGATAATCGCGAATCGCGATCATTGGGATTCCTCGCCGAAAGCCATGGCTACCGATTTTTTTATTATCAGTACAGTGCGAGTATGTGGAACACCAAAGTGCCCAGTGGACGTTCTCGCAGAGCCAGGACGTTTTACCGTACGATACGGCTGCCGTAATTTGGAATTTTTTTAAGGGGTTTATCAGACAGACAGTTTTCGGGCGAAGACGGTCTTGGAGAATATTTCGCGAACAAGGATACTCGAGCGGGAGTGATGCTGACACAAATATGCCTTGGGTGGCTACCGAGGTCAGAGTGCACATTCCTTATGAGGGAGAAGCTCGTCTGCAGCGAGACCCGTTAGATCGCGAATCGGACCGCGAGGAGATTCGCTGATTCGGTCGGCACTCCGGAATAAGGACAGGTCTTGGTCAGACTAGCCACCAGGATTCGGAATAGTCGTGAGTCGCCATTGGGCGATGCACTGTGGCAAAGCGATTTGTATTGTAAAATCGTCCGCTTACTTAGTTGTAGTAAAGGAAACGGTACCCTACTCGCTGCGTAGTGATTTTGCACGTCTATCTACCGACTGCGAAATTCCATGTTCCACTCTGCCTTTTTCAGTGCGCTGAGACTGAAATGCCGAGAAATTTGAAAATTCGCTGTGGTAAGGAACAGTGGTGTGGCGAAGCCGCACCTGGTTCTCAACATTCTGATTTTATTATTTATTGGATTTGAGCGGATTTCGAGCAGCCATGTATTATTTAAATCCCTTTGGCTGTTATGCGTCAATGATTCTATAGAGTAAAAAATTTTTTATTTGCACAGATGCTACTACGGTTACTGTACTAATTCCTCAGTAAACCGCGGCTGATTATCGATTTGTAGTACAGTATAAATCCGACTAGTAGCTCGTGACCAGCTTAGAATGTCAGTGACTGTCTGACTTTAAAGATTTCGCAAGCTTGAGGTATTTTTGAGTAATTTTTTTTTCTCACGGAATTGGATGATCATAAGAACCGTAAGTATGTATCAGAAGATAGTAACTCTTATGTTTGACGAATTTTGAATTTTTCGATTATCTTAATTAATGAAAATAATCCTAAAAGAGCATTAATGAATGTTACAATTTTGTGAAGAATGCAGTTAATTTTTTTAAGTTTTCTGTCTGACCTTACGAACTTTTAATCCTGATTGTCATTGTCGTAGCTGTTCTCGTTAAGGGGCACGAATGTGGTTGCCCGGTGCTCATCATAAATTCTCATTCTTTCACGTCCTAGTTTCAATTAGCCTTATTAATTGGCAGGATCATGGTTTCGCATTTCGTTACTTACGGGTCGGAAAGGGAGACGACAGAAGACAATGACGAGGATGAAGTTGTAGAAATGATGAGAGACGGCGAAAAAAATGTCTCCTACACTGTTACGACACGATGCTCTATTTTTGGAAAATATCTCGAGAATTATGTAAACGTACAATTGTTACCAATTTCGCTGTGAGTTTATATAAGATAGTAAGAGATTCCTCGGATACTCATTGTGCTCGCGAACCGTAGGAACAGTACGTTCTCGTATGTAGAATCGTAACAGGGTGGCTTTGCATATCGTAGCTGTGGAATAAGAAAATTTTGTGGACTCGCGCTTCCTATTTTCCTGTGATATTTTCCCTTGTTTCCGTTAACACTGCTTAGATTTTTCGTGTTATGGGAAACGTGTGGAAAATTAATTTTTTTAATTTTTTTATGGCATTCATTATCGCTTGTGATATTTAAGTATATCGTAGCTTGTTGACAGTCAAACTGTAACGACATCCGGTTTGGTTAATAATTTTTTTTATGATATGTAAATTTTTATATGTTGGGTATATTAATTATTATTACGTCATATGACCTAAATTTTATATAATGATAACGTGAGATTTCGTAAAATTTTTAGAACAGCATAGAATCTTTTATCAGATCGGATAACGATGCTTCGAATCATTCGAAATTTGGAATATTGATAGCAATCATAATTTTCGAGTACTTTGCATTTATCAAATAACAAGTATTTTCTACAGCTATGCGATAAAGCAACAAACAATTGTTTGTGTACGATTCGAAATTGTTTAAGGATCGCATGTCGCGTTTGTCACAGCCGATCGATATGTCCCCGATAATAAATCAATCAGTTAAATCAGCCTGGAGGCCTAGGAAAGCTAAATCAGTCTTCTAAACAACAGATATCGATTCCATCTAACTATATAGTCAGTAGCTTATATCGAATCTCGTATCAGAATAAATTCTATTCCCATCAAAATACGATCATTGCCAAAGGGTGGGAAAATATATCTATAGGATTTTTCAAAATTGTCAAAGTAATAAATAGTATAGTACGCAGATTGCAGCTTAAACAATATAATGCCTAAATATGTAAAACAATAACAATAATAATTAATAATAGCGTTAAATTCGATACTTCACATATTTAAGGATTATTTTTCACACATCATACCAGGTGCATTTACTGTATGCATATTTTATGACTCACTCATTATTATCTATACATATATCTATTACTATAATGTAACGCACTATAGGAACTTCTAGCATCATGACAATTTAGTATGATTCGACATGAAAGACAACATTAAGTGAATGGCGTATATCCGTTAGGGCGATTTAGATAGCGAGGTCAGTTGCGCATCGGACGGTCAGCATATGTAATTGAAACGAAGAGGGAACTAAAGTAAAACGTTTTTATTTAATGAAAAAGCCATTTAATTGTGAACCAGAAAATAGTTTTGGCAAATTTCATAAATATTGCTCTCTAGTGAAATTGCGCGCAGTGATCTACAGTGAATAAAAAATAAAGAGGAATACAACAAATATTACATAAAAATGGGAGAGGTATGGGAGTGATTTATATTTTTTAATAATAATTTTTGAAAAATATTAACCTTTGCTTGCCGTTATAAATAGTTTTTTTTTATAACGAAATAATTTCTATGTTAAAAATGCGTATTTAAATTATTTAAATATTTAACTAAATATTTCTTTATTTGATTAAACATCGTCTAACGAATGTGTAGCTAATAAAAAGTCCGTTTTTTAATGATAATTAAAAAATTACCACGTTTAAATTTCACATTAAAATTTACGTTCTTAACGAAGGGTTAATAATTAGTTTATTATAATTTTTAATATTATTGAGAATTCTTAATCTTCATTCGCAGGCAATGCTGCCTCTGTGTTTTGGAAAGCAGCAGGCGTTTCTGCTATTTGTACTGCAAATTGTCATAATGATATTAATGGCTACACTTACAACATATGGTCCAGAGGCCAGTATAATTCCGCATAAAAATCATACAGGTATGAATAAATATACTCCATGAATGTTTGTATAGAGATCAAGATAAGTAAACATAGAGTTTTTTTTCTTTCCAGAATCAAACGATATCAGAAGCAAAAAGGATCCTATGAAAATTTATCCAAGTAAGTGTTAAAGACGGAAATTCAAAAATCAACCCTTTAACTACCATATACTCCTGCAGGATATATTCACTTCAAACCATTAATATTATAAATAAAACGATATAAATATTTATATTAATTTACTACATAACAATGGTTTGAAGTGAATATATCATCCAGGAATATTGTTTTATTATGTATTCATATTATGTATTAAAAATAACTAAAAATAAAAATTAAGTAAAAATAGATTCATGAAATTTATACCAAAATAAAACTATCTTTAAGAGGACAGAGTTTTTGACCAGAAAAGTGCCGTGGTAGTTAAAGGGTTAAGAATATACGTGTATTTGCATTAATCTAAATGAATCTTAATAAATCCGCTAGTTTTATCCGTGTAAAAAAGTTAATTGCAACTGAGCACGTAAGCAACTATGAACTAATATTTTATTATTAATAAACACCAGTATATAACTTGCACTCAAGCTATAATATAGGCTGGCTATTAACTAACGGTTCGAGTTTCAAAGCAAGCCATAAAGTTTAAAAGCAACTTTTAATTACAAAAAAAATGTAAATGAATCGTATGAAATTAAATAAAAAGGCAGAGCGTACATGTAAAACGTTCATTTTTTCATTATTGACACAAGAGGAAGAAAGAATAAATTTTGTAGAGTAGTCAAGATAATAAGAATATATTCGTGCCCCAGATAGGAGCACAGTTGCCAATATAATTAATAAAAGCGACTCATGGAAGTTCCTGGCGCCGATGTGAATTTGAATGACAAAAAATCCAGCAAAAAACATTGTCCAAGAAAAATTGGTAACACTGTCAAAATGCACGTGCCCAGCAATTCATGCTCAAAATTGGATCTGTCTGCATACACACATAACCAATACTTCATACTCTTCACTAATGCATAAAACAAAAATTCTATATACAGTTTAGTCTAAAAGTAACTGGCACCTGCAGTTACACAAGAATGAGCATAGTTTACGTGAGCCTTGGAAAACCCGCGCTATCCATCCACGTCATATACTTGCTACCAACACTGTAAAGCATATACGAGATTGGAAAACGATACGTCACAGGTGTAAAAAGTTTTGAGACGTACTGTAACGGAATTCGACCTCGACGCCAACCTCGTCATCTTTCAACCAGCGTAGATCTCTGTTCGATATTCTAAAAAGTTTTCGACGAGTTGCCACAGCCTATTCCATGTTCGTTGAAAGAAATCCCAGAGTCCTTATTGTAAGTTCACAGTAGCCAGTTCAAAATTAATAAAGTGCCATCAGGATAATCCTTAGATCCTAGTGTAATTATTTCAACAGCACAGCACCAGGTTCAATAGTATCTGTGAAGTATAAAATTTCAAAGTTATAAATAACAATTTCGTCGTTTAGAGTAACGCCATTCGTATAGTAGGATGAAAAAAGAACAAAGATTTGAAACCTCTATGAAAATGACAAGCCAAATTGCTTACGGCATAACGCTCCTCTTTATCGAGGGTTTTCTCCTTTGCGGCTTCCTGGCGACCTTCGATTACGCCCCTGAGGCCAATGCCGAAAACAAGGAGAACAGTATCTCAGAACATTTAAACGGAAA
>JARPRH010000518.1:51244-63289 GCA_031763665.1 Calameuta haemorrhoidalis | reverse complement strand
AACTTATATTTATGGATTAAGAAAAGTTTGCGATTCGTATAATAAGACTTGTTCAGCACTATGTGCTTATATGGTATGTATGTGCGTATACACGGTTATTAAGGAGATGGTTTCATCCATTTGATTTCTATTAATTCTTATGATAGAATCATCTTCGGGTTGTACAGTGGTTTTGAATTACCGTGTATATCATTCAAGTATATGAGGTATACGTATATATATATAAGAAGAAAAAAACGATTGCAACAAAAAGCGATAGGATTTTCTCAAGCCCCATGGAAAAAAACGCTATGTGGATTCCTGCTAACCGATATCAACTTTGCTTTTTTTTAAGGTCTATTACGCATTCTGAGAGTTGGCTGCTTTTCAGGAGCCGCGCTAATTCTTTGCACATTTCTATAATGTAATTACTAGGTGGATAATTTTCTTTTCTTTTTGGGAGGTACATGATCGAGAGAGAGAGAGAGTGTGTGTGCGAATAAGAGAGAAAAAGAGAATACAAGCGTGTCTGAAGTAGTGTAACTTGTGCGAATCGCGTGGCACAAGATTACTACTGGTAATATACACATTTATCTTAGCAAGTGTAATTAGTTTTGTCGAGTTTCAAAAATATCCTTTCCTTCCTCTCATTCGTCTTCCATTTATTAGCAGCAATCACTGAACTTACCCACATAGTGAAAAACGATATCTTCCCTCCACGCAAATCATTTCCCTGAACAATCGAAAGGTAAAAATTATGTGTAAAAAATTTCTTTTTCCGGCATAAATTTGGTGATTAAAAAAATTGCAAAAACTAGGAGTAGGAAAAATTTCCTAAGTCTGAAAGTATACGAGAGACACGTGTTTTTTTTATTGTCTACAAAGAAAAATGGAGGATTGCAATACGAAGAAGGAAAGGATTTTCGGTTTGCGTGAAAGAAAATTGTATGCGCGCGCATCCGTATTATCTATGCGCATTTTCTATCTCTTTCTTGTTCATTTAGCCCTCTCCTTCTTATCTATAACCACTGTTACACTTTTGTATAAAATACCTCAATTCACTTCGTCCGTAACATACCCTACCACCCCCGACACCTTTTCAACTATTCCGTTTCTTTCTGTACGTATTGGCGTTCAAAAAACTACTAACCCATTTGGGATCTATACTAGAACTTTTATAACGACTGAACTTCACTACTTATCTAATTTACTACGAATAATCTCGACAACCTGCCATAACATATCATGGACTGATATATACATGTATATTATGTACGGTATACCACATATGTATAAACGAATCAATACGCCTTTTGCGTTGTAACGGGAGGCAGTTTCATGGACTGTTTGTTGTCGTTATTTTATTGAATTCCGTTACTCGTTTCTTACGAGAATCGCGATAGAGGGATTTCACGCAAAAGATAGAGAGAAAGATAAGGGAGGGGAGAGAGATGCAACAGCGAAAGAAAAAATAGACATAGAAATATAGGGACAGTTAAAGAATTTTTATTACTTCAACTTTTACAAATGGACATTTCTCTCGGCCGAAATTCCCACCCAGTTGGTCCATCGAAGTACACTATTTCGTTTTACTGTATTTAGTTTTTTTTTTACGAATCAGCATCCAACGAATGATAACGATAACCAGATTTTCCTGAACGGTGCCGATGGCTCATTACACGTGTTCACTCGTTACGCAACGCAGCGGCACTCGGGACGGTCCCGAATGGGTTACAATAAAACTGTGCACAAGAAACAGCAGGTATTCGTGTTCTTCCTACGTACAATTATTATTATGATTAAAACTGTCAGTTCCAAGATGGTATCCAATGTCTGTGAATGAATCGCGAGATAATAAGGGAGTTTGCGTGGGAATGACAAAGTAAAAGGATTTAAAGGAATATATCAAAGAGTGAAGCGAAAATGAGCAAATACAATAGAATAGTCTGATAACGGATGTAGCAATATCTTTCCTTAAGGAAGTCACGATTCGTACACGTTGAATTTTCATTTTGACTTTGCTGTTTTTTTTTCATCCCTTCACGTTATTCGGATCGAGCAATCGGTCATCCAGTCAGATTAATATAGAGGGAACGCGGCCCCGTATTTATTTTAGAGAGGAAATAAGAAAAAAGATACAGAATGGGATAGAATCAGGAGTGTCATTACCAGGTGTTTAATCAATGCCGAATATGCAAATGTAAAACGGGCTACAGTATAAGAAGATAGCGATGTACACTTTACGTGCGCGTCGATGCATCAAATACATACGTACATTATATTAAAATAAATAGACATACGCATCGTGCGTTCAATCACGAGAGAGCCAAAGGAACACGACCTGCACGAGAGAAATAATTATTCCTAATCAAAAATCCTGCCATACCGTCTTCCAAGACAGAGACTATGAACATTGATAAGCTAGTGTAATATTTATGTACCTTAAAACAGTAAGTTAAATTATTGCCTTATGTTACGTTACGTTTAAGTGGCGATAGGGAAAAGAAAAAGGATACAGACTTCGATATTGATCCAGACGAACGATTACGATAATCGATATCGTAATTGTTAATTGTAATTTTCGTTTATCGTCTTGGTCTCCTTTTTATTTTCAATAGTTTCTCCTTTCCCTCTATCTCTTTGTCTCTTTCCTTCTCTTTTGTTTTCCTTGCTCTTTTCGTGGGAGAAAAACGCATAGAGTTTTAGTTAGGTCTTGTAGGTTAAAGCCGTATAGTTGGCTCCTTAGGGTATAAGATTACCGCCGCGAGGGTTGGCAATGTAAATTCGAAAATATTTTCACGGCTCGAGAGTTCATTGATATTTTGTAGACTCGTACATTTTTTTTTTAAATTTTCTCTTCGACGTTCAATTTTTTTTTTACGAATCTAATCGCACAGTGGTTCCTCGTTACGTTTTTGCTACTGTTCTTGGACATTGTATCTTTGATATGTATTTTAATACAGGGTGGCTTACGAATCAAGACACTGTACGTTGCCTAGCCGGGAATCATGGAAATTCTTTGTTTTTAATATTTTTTTTATTTCTGTATCCGTTCAAAAGAACGAGGCGGATTGGTCCAAATTCTACGATGGATCTTAAACGAAATATGGAAATTGACCTGTGAGGAACGGTTGGTTTGGATGATTTTGATATTTTTCTACATTCATCTTTTTCCACTGTTCTTCCATACTCTTTGCTTTGTGACTCACGTGCTCTGTCACGGTAACACGAAGTCTTGATAAACGCCAACCCTAATACAGAATATATGCATAACGTTAATTTAGTATTGCCGCTGAGTATTACAACTAGTCACATAAGCCAAAAGTTTGTTACTCTCACAGAAGTCTTTCGTTTTTTTTTTTCAGTTTTGTAATAAAGAAAAGTGTCAAAACCCCACGCGAAAAATGATTTATTTTTTTTGCCATCCCCATCCATCACTTTCCCAGTGTACTTCAGTAACTTTTTCGTTTTTCTTCATTCTGCGAGGAAAATTGTATATACCTTAGGGTCGTACAGAATTTTCATTACTTAAATTTGGATTCGTGAAAGATATAATTGTACACATGTCTAAGATAGTATTTGCGCAATTGTCGTGTCAAAGATTATCTCTCCTGGCGAATAAGACGAGACCAGTAGAGGAAGCTGCTCTCATAATTAAAAAATCTGAGTAATACATCTTTCTGTATGGACACAAATTATCACGGGTTCGTTCATGTATGACGTTACAAGATTGCGCTACAATAACGTTCTACTTACGTAAGTAATCAGTGGTTAGTAATTTGAGTGACCATTTTTCGAATTCATAAAAATATACATTATATGTATATAAGTATTCTTGATTTTCGTTTCTATAGAAATATACAGTATAGATCTATCCCAATTCAAAAATGAATCACCGGATGTATTTTTGGATATAAAAGATTGAAAATTAGATTTTCGAACCGAAAATGAAGAAACTGGCAAATTGGAAAATAAGTGCGTTAAAAATCGTTTCAAAATTCATATCAATTAATTGGTCATTTATACCATTTGGATTTATATTACACTTTCATATATATGAGAACCTCTCTTGCGATTATCGTCACAAAGGACTGTACAGCTTCACGCATGAGATACTTCGTTCGAAAGATTTTTTTTATAGATTCCTGGAAAATAAAAAACCTTACTGTGGAAAAATACAAAAAACATGTTTGCGTTGAATCTAGACAATATTTATCATTTGTTTGTACCAAATAAACTTTCTATACTAAATGATCGTATAATGATCAATGACTACTTTATTATAAGTAAAACTATTATTTTATCATTATTATTTTATCGGCGGTCACTTTTCTTTGTAAATCGATATCTTATACGACATACTGGAATTTATTAACCAGAATCGACTCAACGTATACGAAATGTCTTACGAAAATTGTGTATATAAATGTTTTGATGATTTAATGAAATTTTTTAAATAATATAAAATTAACTTATAGTCAACTCTATTATTCCGAACTAACAGCTGCGCCATTCTATTCGTACAAGTTAGTGAAACCTTTCTGTAATTAATGCGTAATTCACTGCTCTTAGTTCATTCTCGATAACTAGCAGCTTTACATGACGGCCATGACTAACAATTATTAGAAACTACGTGCGCAATACTCGTGGAATTATTTAATTCAGTATTCAACCTGCATCGTGACAACCTACCTGTATCATGGGACGCCGTTATTTTATTATCGTAAAGCAAGTTTGGCTAACGTTTTTTAAATGTAAAATTATCTAACAAAAATTATCATAAATTTCATGATACATATTTGGATACAAAAATTGTAAGTCAAATTGTTTGATAACAAAATTTTCATTCTCAGGTGTTTACTTCAGATATGACCCGATAAAAGATTATTCTTCATACAGCGTTCAGATATTATAAATTGGAAAATTATTGACTGGATTGAACATTTATTCTCTTTTAGTATATCTTTTATTAGATGTAAATATTAAAATGACTTATTGCATTTTAATTGGATATTAATGTATGCTCGTGTGAATTTAACATAATAACAATAGAAATAAGAATTTATAATTAATTTTATAGGGGTGCTTGATTTAATTGCAAATTTTTTTTATAGCAGAATACTAATTGCCATCCAGTAGCGTTGTTTTGATTTTCATAGATTTTTGGATAAGATATCAATATAAATACTGGATTTTTCGTGATAATTGAAACATTCGCCAAAATGAGGTTTCTGTACTCTGATTATATTTTAATTACTGCAACACTTCTGATCGTCGTTCGCTGCTCCGTTTTGAAAAGTTGCAGCAAGAACAGCACGGATGGTAAGAAATAAAAAAAATTAAAATACAATTTTTTTAAAACATTTCTCTTTCCCTATAGAATTCGCAAATGCTCACGTGGCTCTTATAATCTCCTCCATGCTCTCGTCAAGTGAAATTCGCAGAATTGAGATTTATTGGACACACGCGAATCTTCAACGTGGCGACGTAATTGCCTTATACGACGAAGAACCACGTGATGTGTCTACTGTACTGTATAGCTTTGAACCTGACACCATTAACGGCATTTTGAAAACTGGATTTCAAGCCGACTTTGTACCCAGTTCGAATCTCACATTTAAACGTCAATGCTTAAGTGAGTAGACTTTGAATTTTAAATAATTACGCAAGAGAATAATTAACATTTTGTTTTAGAATACCACGTGGCCTGGTTAAGAAACGGTGTCATTCGAAAAACCAATTGCTTAGAGACAAGACCCAATTGGCAAGCACAGCGTAAGAGCACCTTGGGCTCTGCTAGGATTCGTGATCTCTTCCTTCCGGGAACCCACGACTCTGCCTCCTATTCAATCGTTCAGTCTCCTACTAATGATAATATTATTGATAAATATGTTATCGCACAGGACGAAGATGTCCTTGCTCAACTTATTTACGGTATTAGATATCTTGACATCAGAGTGGGTTATTATCCTCTCTCAAACCAAGTTTGGTGGGGCAATCATGGTATAGTAAATGTAGTTCCTCTGCAAAAAATCATTAATGATTTGAAAATATTTTTGGATAACACAGAGGAAATCGTCATATTCGACGTGCAAGAATTTCCTATAGGTAAACTCATTTTCTTATTTATTCTTTGCCTGTATATCATTAATCAAGTTAATGTATCCTGAATTAATTGGATGGATTATACATACTTTTAAAGGATTCGGCAATAACCTTTCGGTTCATCATAAACTGGTTGCTTATCTTGAGGAACAGCTCGGTGATTATCTTCTTCCAAAATCATACGGATGGTCCACCACTTTAGATGTTATCTGGGCTTCTGGTAAAAGATTGATAATAGGATATGATCAGAGTAGGGTTGTGCCACTTTATAATTCTATATGGCCATGTGTTACACATCAATGGGGAAACGTTAGAAGTGTTTCTGCACTTTATAAATATTTGAACAAAATAGAGACTGCTGCAATGAGGTACAATTGTGATTTTAATTGTGAAATTTGTATGAAATCTTTTTTTTTAATTTAATCGTAATGCTCTTTACAGTTCATCGGAGATTAATCCAAGATCAGCAATGGCACAAATGACACCTAATACTTGGGATGTTATTCTGGACCGACTGGGAGGTTTAAGAAAAATGGCGGATGATGTTAACATCAACGTAACTACCTGGTACGCAACTAAATGGTTCATCTCTGCGAACATTGTGGCTGTAGATTTTTTCAAGGGCAGTGGAATTATCGAAACATCCATTGAATGGAACGATAAGAGATTTTCGTCATGCTGAAAAGCGTTTAATGACGAGTATATTACTGTTATTGTACAAATACTCGTAAGGATTGATGATTAAATCATTATTATTTGTACTTATTTACTGAATTATTTCTTTGAAGAAGAAATTTTGTTACTTATTTTTTTTTATCAAGAATGAAAATCAGATTTATTTTTACGTAATTTCACAAATTATAATCTCTCAGACTAATTACATTCTCTTTAGTCGGTTCATGGTTCTAAGAATTTTTATAGCAATTTTTTCTTGTGCCTCTTACGCTGGAAGAGTCATGATGAACAGCTGTTTTTTATCATTAGTCACCAATGTATATTTTTTTTTACGTGACATCCTCACCAGTTCCGGCGGAAACGCAAATAATACTATGTTCAAGGTGACTGCGAAACACGAAATTATCTGTTACACTACATCATTCAATTGAAGTTTCACGTATGAGAAGATTATTTTCGCATGGTGGATCAGTATGTGAATTATTGTAGACAACGCCAGTCGATAATAGAAAGTTGTGATTGATAACAGTGCGCTTTTATGAGATTGTATACTTGTCATATAATTTTTTCATAAAAATGAGAGTGAACGGAGAAAGTAAACAAGTATTTTTTAAAGAAATTTTATTGTTATTAGTAAATTTATTTATTATTATTGAGTCAGAATCTGATAACTGGTCCAATAGTAATATAAACGAAGTGGGATTTGACAATCCTTTGTTTTGTATGGATAATAAAAAATGTATCTCAATCGATCATTGCCCGGAAATGCTCGGCCTAATGAATCAGAAGGCACTTCCTGTTCACAGGTAACAGAGTGGTAATTGCTGTATAAATTTCTGTTAATAGTAAATGTTTTTGATAACTAGATTTCGCCAACTGATTTGTGGCTGCCTTGGTACCATTCCGAAAGTTTGCTGTGAAATAGCTAGGGATATAACAAGTCCAATTTTTGAGTCACAAAAGCCAGTTTCGAAATTGTGGCCGGACTGGAATTGTGGAAAAAGTCTAATTCGAAGTAACTTGGAAACATTGGGAACTTATCCATTCGTAGCACGTATTGGATATATTAGTGAGTTTTTTAGGATTATAAATTAATAAAAATAAAATAAATTATTCATCCTATAGGTACTGCGACTGAAGAAACTAAATATCCTTGCAGTGGTTCAATATTAAATGATAGAACTATCCTGACAACAGCAACTTGTGCTTTGGCCACTACAGATACGTATAAATTGTACGAGGTTCTTTTCAGACTGAAGAAAAAATAGTAGATACATAGTTTGTATACAGTTTATAAAATTTATTAAATCTTTTAGGAACTCTGTTCTTGTAGGAGAATTTAATTCTCAAACAGATCCAGATTGCAATACCCTTTTTTGTGGTCTTCCTGCGCAAACGCATGAAATATCTTACGTAGTCAAATATCCGGAATTTGATGCACAAACTTATCGGAATAACGTAGCGCTATTACGACTGAAAAGTTCCATGAACTTTACTGGTACGTGAAAAAATAATTCAAAAACAATGCGCATGCGATGGAAAATTATTTAATGAGACATTTTTAGTTACAACACAGCCTATCTGTATTTCAACCGATGAAGAATATTATAATACCGGAAGAACTGCAAATTTAATTGGATGGGGTAAAATGTCTAATGAGAAAGGTACTATAAGCATTAGAAATAATTGTTGTTTTTTTACTACATTATATTCTTTATTACAGATAAAGGATCGGAGCAACAACGTCTAACTATGAAACTGTTAGCCAAAGAGGATTGTTCTAATTATCTAAAGCGTGGATTGTCAGTAGAATTATGCGCATTAGGAGAACAAGAACCCTGCTCTGGATACAGTGGTAGTCCTTTAGTACAAAAATACGGAGATACATATATTCTGGTAATAATAAATTGTTGGATCAGTCATGTTTACTTCAGAATAAAATTAATAAAATTTTAATTGATATTTTAGGTAGGTATGTTATCGTACGGCTCTGACTGTAGCAAACAGAATTTGCCATCCGCTTTTACAAATGTGCAAAGATATGCAAGTTGGATTATGGAAAACGCATAATGAAAAAAAATGTAAATTTGATATTGCTGGTAGATAATTTTATTTACATAAAAATATATTCAATAGAAATATAAATTCTTATAGATAATATTATATACATATTGAAATAAACCTATTTGCGTTTGAAAATATTCAAATATTTCCCCCTAGCCATTTCCTTTGTTTCTTCTAGTCCAAGTTGATACGCTAAATCATGAAGTTTTTTTACCTCTGCTATAAGACCAGTGGTTGTTAGGTTCCCCAATTCTGAAATTTATTTATTTTACATAGAGTATTCTCTTATAGTAGTAATATATTTCTGTATCGTCAAAAATAATTATGACATACGATGTAAGTGATTGATGTCATCTGCAGTAAGTCCTGATGACCAGGAAGGTGGTTCAGTCGGAGGGGAATTTTGAGCAATGAATTCGTTAATACCTGGAACTTCATCAGTCGCTGATGTAAAATAATTTTAAATAAACAGAAGAGCAAGAAACATCCCTTAATGAACTCACTTGGTTCAGGCCATAGATCTGGGGAAGCACGATCCAATTTTTCCAAACTCATTAGACTGTCCTCCACGCAACTCAAGTCTGGAAACACAATATACTAAAAAAAATGCCTACTTAAATAATCAGTAGTTTTTCATATAACTTGTGTTAAACATTGTTTCATGGCAGCCCGTTTATAATTAACAATGTACATATAACCTCCAAGAACGTACGTTGCCTGTTTCTTGATCAATATCAATTCAATCGATGAATTTTTTATGTAAATACATTTCTCTCACTATACAGTAAAGTACAATAATGGCATTTAATTGTACCTGGTCAAGTAACAAAGAAAAAAATTTGAAAATTACCTGTTTGGCCAGCTTCGGGTTCGTCAGTTGCCATCTTACTTGTCTTGAACTCTTTACTTGTCAAATATTCTAAAATCAAATCATTTTAATTAAACAAGGTAGTTTATGGCAAAAAATATAAAAGAAAATCAAGGAATATTCACATACCAGTATTATTAAAAAATGTTCAACGTTTGATGTGGCTGTGAATTCCGAAAAATCGTATAATAATCCCGCCACTAGTTTTAGCGCTCTTTGATGGAACGCAATGGCGTAGTAATCAGTAGTGATCATTTGAAACGAGAAAAAACACAGGCGCTTTCTTCAAAACTTACCTTATTGTATAGAATTTAGATCAAAGTGTCTTCAAATGATTTTTATAGTAATTTGTTAATGTTACCTTAGCTGTCTTACAGGTAACAATAAGAATGAATATTAATATAACTTTATGGCAAGAACACGTGGGAACATATGCAATGGCCTGTAGACGTGACTTTGGAAGTATTATTCTTGTTTTCCTTTGATTTACAGATTAGATTTATTACTTTATAAAGAATATCTACGAGGAAAGAAAAGTAATATGGAAACTCCGGAGGAATTTATATTTCCATTTCCTCCTTATGCAATTCAAGAGGATTTTATGAAGAATCTGTACTCTTGTTTGGAAAATGGTAAACTAGGAATCTTTGAAAGTCCTACTGGAACTGGAAAATCTCTTTCTATTATTTGTGGAGCATTAAAATGGCTCTTGGATCATGAAGAACGTCAAAAAAGAGATTTGATTGAAAAAATCCAAGAAATAGATGCCAGAATAAAAGAATGTGAAAAGAAGGCTGAACATGACTGGTTCTTTGTACAATCTAGCCAATTGGAATTTGCTGCAGAGAGAAGAATTCTTCAGCAGAAGTTAAATATGATTATAAAACACAATGAGAAACAAGAAAAATTAAAGGAGAGGGTTCAAAATAATAAAGAGAATAAGAAACGATATTACAAACCAAAGCCTGGGAAATCTAAGGATAGTGTGAAAGACATTGATCCGGATTCAAAAGAGGGAGAAGCCAAGGATGATACTATTGATGAAGATTTTCTTTTGGATGATTTTCTTGAACATTCTGATACTTCAGAAGATGAAGACAGTCAGGAAGAAATTTATAAAAATAGTAAAATATACTTCTGCTCAAGAACACACTCCCAACTAAAACAATTTGTTAATGAACTAAAAAAAACTCCTTATTCTGATAAAATTGCCCTGGTACCATTGGCTTCGAGGTCATTAACGTTGATTAGATTTATTAACTAAATAAATATTGTACTATAACTAAATATGCTTGTAAATAATTGCAGACAGAATTATTGCATCAACAAGGAAGTCAAAAAACTTAAGCATGTAAATTTCATAAATGAGCGTTGTCTACAACTTCAAAAGAAACCTGCTACTGCCAAGAAGGAGAAGGATCTCAAAAGATTAAAGTCCTCTACCTGTTGCCCGTATATGCCTGGTGATCAACAAAGGCTGATTGCAAATATTTTAACAGAGGTCCAGGATGTAGAAGACATTGTTCAAAACTCTCAAGAACTGAAGACTTGCCCATACTATGCTACTAGAAATTCCATTCCAGACAGTCAAATTATCTTAGTGCCTTACAATACTATTCTCCATAAAAGTACCCGGATTAGTTCAGGAATTGATCTTAATGGAAATATCCTGATAATTGATGAAGCACATAACTTATTAGAAGCTATTGAACATATACACAGTGCCATGATCACAGGCAGAAATGTATTGCATTGTTACAGTCAGCTTACACAATATCAGCAAAGGTAATAAAATCACATACAGTATTTTATACCATATTAGAATTTAGTAGTGTAAAGTTTTTTGTTCTTGCAGATATCAAAATCTTTTCTCGGCTAAAAATGTTTTATATTTAAGTCAATTATGCTTTTGTCTTAAAAAGCTGCTTAAGTTTTTTGGTGCCACGGTAAAATCTTCTCCAGACGATGCGTCAGATCCTTCTAAGCAATCTACCAAATTTTATACAGTTGAGGATTTTGAGACTGCTTCTGAATTAGATACAATCAATATATTCGAACTTTTAGATTTTGTAAAAAACTCTAAACTCAATCGTAAACTGCAAGGATATCTTGAGAAGTATGGTGGTGAGACACAGATCCAAGAAGTTGAATTAAGAAAAACTGGTATTACAGCTTTTCTGGAAACTATTAAAGCTCACAATCTAACCCATTATGAAATGGAGGCGGAGCAAAAGGAGTTGTTGCTTGATAAGGAAGTATCATCAAACCCTCTTATGTCAATTGTTAGTTTTCTTGAATGCCTAAAATCTAGTTGCGAGGACGGTCGAATACTCTTAGTTCCTGGCAAGACTGTA
>JARPRH010000518.1:29861-46891 GCA_031763665.1 Calameuta haemorrhoidalis | reverse complement strand
TTACCAAAATATTGTTTCCTTTCTGGACTCCCATGTCTAGAAGACGTCTGACCAGTCCAACGACAACGACCTTTTGCAGATTTCTTCGGCATTATCGTCTATTTAATAAGGAGGAGCATAAAATCCTTTCAGTTTATAGCCTCTAGCGTGTTCCTCGCCTCAAGGATATATCCTCGCATAGGAAAATCCGTAAACAACTTCTAGTTTCAGCTGAGCATAAAGGAGTTCGCTATATGCGAATGCCAAGAGCTGTAAGTGCAGCTATCGCGTCGAGCTATCGGCAGTTGTTACATAGCTGTCTGTAGAATTGAATGATGTTTTTTGTCACTTACCAACTGATATAAATTATACTCCAATCGACTGTAGATATTTTGACCCTCAGCTATGATATACCGTTCGATGAGTTCTCAAGAGCAACTTAGTATTGCCGCGACCGTGATCAGAAAAGGTTGTATTTTTTTAGGGTGTTGTAGAGATTATCGAGAGTGGTCCTAACCTACTTTTTCTGGGCATTCGGTTGGTTACTCATTATCGTGAATCAAAGGATTGTCAAGTATAAAGGTGGCTGGAGTACTCAAAACAAAAATCTCTGAGCGACTCGTCAAGGCCTTCATCTAGGGGCTGTTTATAGTAACGTTGTATCGTTGACGCATCGCTGACGTGGTATTTTCCTGATAAATAACAAAATAATTTATGAAAAACTTAATACTTGTTTCACGCGATTTTATCTACATTTCCAAAGACCTTCAACTATTGCCTTACTATTGATTTCTAGTAGGAAGTGTGATCGATCGAGGCTCTCCTAATTTCAATTGGAGCAACGCGAAAGTTCTCTTACAGAAAAAAAAAGAGGCAGGAAAGAACGGAGGATCGATCGGGATACGTTTAAACACGTGTTAATAATAATAAGGCTTTTCGTTTATTAAGCTCGACTACGTTTACCTTGCCTTGTCCTGTTTCTCCATCTACTTTTGCATTCAGCACTGCTATGAATTTCCTTGAGTGAATAGTGCATGGGTGATATTGACAGAAGAAAAATCATGGTTGCAAAATTTCATAATTTAAAACAGCATTACGGATAGAGAAATTTATTGTCATCTGTGCTTGTAAACTGTTAATGTAAAAAAAAATAAACAATGAAGAGTAACGGTGCTAAGTATGAAAAGTTATCTCCAAGTGATGAGGCTCAAAAAAATCTGAATGAAGAATGTAGTAATGATACGATAGAAGAGGTAAGAATTGTTTAAATAATATATATATATATGTATACAATGAATTTTATTAATCTTCAACCATATCCTTGTGAAGTAAGTCTACATTACTTGATTCACTATTCACTGTTATAATTTTTGTGTTATATGCCTGTAGATTTTAAGCTCAATGTTTGTCAATATTGGATTCCTTATCCATTGTTGTAATTTCTTTGGAATAAGCCTACAAGCTCCATAACTATTTTTATGACAGATAACATTGAATTAGATTGATTTATTGTTCTAAGGATATTTATAGGGTTTGTGCACAATAGATAAAAATAATTATCTTCAGTAATTGTAATTGAAATGTTATTGTATAACATGAGGAAGGGCTGATTCATCACGTTTTGAACTCTGTCTCGTTTGCGTTCATTTCTTCAGTGTTATCTATAAAGAATAACTGGATAGATCGCGTCAGAATTCGATTATTCATATAATAGTAACGAACGTACAAGTTGTGCAAAGTAAGCAAATTTAAAAATTATATCATTATCCCTGGGGTGCGTTCAGAAATCTTACTCAGGATGATTTTTATTATCGTTATTATGAAGAGAATAGAATTATACTAGAGTCGACTCTAGAGAGGTTTCTGAACGTACAACTGGTTGCACATTCGATTCAGTTTGTTTTAATTCACACTCAGTTGAACTATGCTTTGCTTTCTCGATTGAGAAAATATTTACATTCTTTTCTCGTTTTGAAATTATGTCAATCTTTTAATGGTTTCTCAATATGTACTCATCTTGTTTAGGAAGAGGGTTATCCTCAGTATGAAGACTACGTGTATATATATACGTCTTTTAATTCGTGACAGTTTGATGCCACCTATATAAACGTCAATAACGTTATGGCGCCGGTCGATACATTTCATTTAGTTCGATTAGCTCGCGAACCTTCGGCATATCGGAGAAAATGGGCCGCTCACAATCAATGTATAGCTCGTGTGATTCTCGATAATATCGTATGAATCGCGTGTCCCTGAAACGTGTCATACTTGCGTTTGACGTTTGTCGAACTGCGTAACCTCATACTTTGCCGTAAAACAACGCGCGATAATACAGACGAACAGGTAGCGTCTATGAAAAAATGAATTATATACACCTCTGTACATTTGGATTTGTTTGAAAATTTATCATGCTACGTTATATTATATCGTAGCGCAGAACCTTATTGAGAAAAACTTGTAGGTCTGATATTGGACTGAATTGGGTTTCCTACTTAATAGTTAGCACAAATCCTTTTTCAATTATGATGATATAAGTAACACTTGATACATGTATATAATTTAATTGTTGGGGGGGGGGGGGGCAACATGTTTTAATTACTTTATGTAAATTGTATTGCCCAATTCATTTTATATGATAAGTTGAGTGATTTGTCTTTAGGTTAGAGCATAATGATTATATTTGACTTTAGTTTTAATAGGGGATATTGCAATTTGTAAGAACTTGCATAATTGCTATTCGAGGAATCTTTATGACTTTTTTCTCCAAAGGACTATAAATTGTCTGCGGATATGTGGCTAACCACTGCTGAGTCTGCTGCGCTGGGTGCAGAAGAAGTAGCAGCTAGACTGAATGTTGACGTCAGGACAGGTTTAGGATGGAGGGAAGCTGAATTGCGTAGGCAGCTAGCTGGTTACAATGAATTTACAGTAAAGGAGGATGAACCTACATGGAAAAAATATATCGAGCAGGTGAATATTCAACGTTCAATGTTTTATAGAGTATGACAATGCTTCACGATATTTCATTTTCACTACTGAAAAATTTTGTTTCTAAATTGATTTTGTATTTTCCATACAGTTTAAGAATCCCCTTATCTTACTGTTGCTTGGATCTGCATTTGTCAGTATATGTATGAAACAATTTGATGATGCCGTTAGTATTACAGTGGTAAGTATTATTATATCTTACAATTGCTCATGCTGAATTGCCCAAGAAGATACATATTTTTTGTTTCCCTTTTCAGGCTATTATAATAGTAGTAACAGTGGCATTCGTACAAGAATATCGCTCAGAGAAGTCCTTAGAAGAATTAAATAAGTTAGTGCCACCCACTTGTCACTGGTAAGTAAAAGAACTAATCTAAATCATATTTGGCGAGCATTAGTATCATACAGCGTTTCACGTTGACCAAATTTCAGCTTAAGAGAGGGTCGTTTAGAGACTTTTCTCGCGCGTAACTTGGTTCCTGGTGATGTGGTGTATTTAAACATTGGAGATAGAGTGCCAGCAGACATTAGAATATTCGATGCGATAGACTTAGCAATTGATGAGAGTAGTTTCACGGGTGAGACGGAACCTGCACAAAAATCCGTGTCACCCTTACTCAAAACAAATGGTCATACTTCCAAGAGGAACATCGCCTTCATGGGCACACTGGTCCGCTGTGGAAATGGCAAAGTAAGCCTCAATGCTATCCAACATGGCTGTCCCCACTATCTTTTCTTAATCTTAGAGAATCTTATGCTTTCGTGATGCAGGGAATCGTAGTGAACACGGGTGAAAAGAGTGAATTCGGGGAGGTTTTTGCAATGATGCAAGCGGAAGAAGCACCAAAGACTCCCCTCCAGAGAAGCATGGACATTTTAGGTACACAGCTCTCCTTCTACTCCTTTTGCATTATTGGAGTTATCATGCTTCTGGGCTGGATCCAAGGTAAGGCACTCCTTGAGATGTTCACCATCAGCGTCAGCTTAGCTGTAGCAGCTATACCGGAAGGACTCCCAATCGTCGTGACAGTTACCTTAGCATTAGGAGTCATGAGAATGGCTAAGAGGAAGGCCATTATTAAGAAGTTACCTACTGTCGAGACTCTAGGTAAATTAATCTGCTCCTATGCTTACGTTCTTCAATTATTATTTTTTTTAATATGTATTTAATGCATAGGTTGCGTGAATGTCATTTGCTCTGATAAAACCGGGACTATTACCAAAAATGAAATGACTGTAACAATCCTGGTAACTTCTGAGGGTTATGTGGCTGATGTCAGTGGAGCGGGTTATAATGATCAGGGTAATCTTCATCTACGTAAATGTGACAATGTTGACCTTGCTCGTGCTGCTATTAATAATATGTTGGAGGTAAAAAGTTTAATCCTCTTATACGTTAAACTTGTAAAACTGTATTGGTTTTTTTTTAATTTATGATTATCATTACCAAACATAGGTCGGATGTGTTTGCAATAATGCCATCATACAGAATGAAACATTATTGGGTCAGCCAACCGAAGGTGCTTTGATAGCTGTTGCTATGAAAAACGGCATGTATGGAGTGTCCGAAAAATATCTGAGACTTCAGGAATATCCATTTTCTTCTGAGCAAAAAATGATGGCTGTTAAATGTACACCAAAGTATGGCGAGGTAAATGAAAGAAATATCAAATAATAAAGTTTATTATCAGAAGTCACCACATGACTCCTTTTCTTTTTAATTTTTCAGACTAAAGAAGAAATCTTTTTCGTAAAAGGCGCCATGGAAAAGATTTTACCACAATGCACCAAATATTCCGCCAATGGTCAACTATACTCCCTCAATCAGAAAAAAGAACAGGAATTCTTGACAGAGGCTTATGACATCGGGAAAAAGGGTTTAAGAGGTATTATATTTTATAAAATGATATTATTGATTAACTTATAATTTAATTCCTACAATTATTCTACTAGTTATTGGTTTGGCTCGTGGTTCATCCTTACAAGATCTAGTTTACGTTGGTCTGGTTGGAATTTGTGATCCGCCTAGACCTCATGTACGTGAGTCTATAACAACTCTGGTGAACAGTGGAGTGAAGGTCAAGATGGTCACAGGAGATGCCAAAGAAACTGCTGCAGCAATTGGTGCGTAGTTAGTTTACAATTTAATCATTTCAAATGATATCTCATCATATAGCGCTGACCAATTCTTATGTTAATAGCTAGTATGATTGGACTCGATACGATTCACATGAGATTGATGTCTGGGGATGAGATTGATATGCATTCAGAGCATCAATTAGAACAGATAATTGATAACGTCAGTGTTTTCTATCGCGTCACTCCAAAGCATAAGTTGTGCATAGTCAAAGCATTACAGAAAAATGGAAACATAGTGGGAATGACTGGTGACGGTGTGAATGACGGTGTTGCTTTAAAAAAGGCTGATATTGGCATTGCCATGGGTAAGAATGGTACAGATGTCTGTAAGGAAGCTGCTGACATGATCTTGGTGGATGATGATTTTGAAACTATCATGTATGTTTCTTTAAAAATTTATTTTAATAAAAAATACTCATTAGCTTGTTATTATTTTCAATAACGGATGTTTATATTTTTAATTAGTGCTGCTATTGAGGAGGGTAAAGGTATCTTTCATAACATTCGTAACTTTGTTCGATTTCAATTGAGCACAAGCATAGCAGCGCTTTCTCTGATTGCCCTGGCTACTTTAATGGGAATACCAAACCCGCTGAATGCTATGCAAATTTTATGGATTAATATAATTATGGATGGACCACCTGCTCAAAGGTGAGTAATTACACTATTCATTGAGGGAGAGTACGTTTTTGTTATTTTTAAAATCCATCACATGTTTTTCTTGGCAACTTAATTTTAGCTTGGGTGTTGAGCCTGTTGACAAGGATGTTTTGAAACAGAAACCTAGAAATACTAAGGAGCCGATGATCACTAGTCATCTCATAGTAAATGTCCTACTATCCGCAGCTATTATTATATTGGGTACTCTTTGGGTATATAATAGAGAAGTATGTTTATCACTTGATACGTAGCTTTGTCGTTTATTTAAGAACTATTTTCATTAATATATTTTTTTATCCCAGATGACTTCTGGTGGAATTACCGCAAGAGACACTACAATGACGTTCACCTGTTTTGTCTTTTTCGATATGTTTAACGCTCTGAGTTGTCGGTCACAGGTATTACCACGTTCTCAATATTATTGTATAGTGAAGTTTATTTTTATAATTTAATAATCGATTATTGAATTATTTGTTTCAGACGAAATCCATATTTACTATTGGTATGCTGAGTAATAAAATGTTCCTAGTGGCGGTGACATTGTCCGTCGTGGGTCAAATGCTGGTTATTTATTTCCATCCGCTGCAAAAAGTATTTCAAACAGAAGCTCTTACACTCAAAGGTAAACATATACCTGAAATTAGATGGATGACGTTATAATAGAAATAACCTCTTAACCTTGGTCTTGCAATAATTTGCAGATATAGTGTTTCTGGTGACATTAACGTCCAGCGTCTTCGTGATCAGCGAGATCAAGAAGTTTGTCGAGAGGCAATTGGAGAGGCGGCGGACCAGTGGCCGATATTACAGTAAGTCTGAAATGGACTTCGTATGACAATTACAGTCGACCGGCGAGACAGAAAAGCCTCACACGGAATAAACAAGGATATCAATAGTGACAAGTAGTCCTCCCCATTTTCCAAAACTCCTAAAACCTTTACAAAGTCCTTGCCTTGCGTTCTTAATCTCAACTGTTAGACAAGAAGGTAATTCAGTAACTGTTTCTCTGGTTCTCTATAAATTATACTTCCCTTCTAGAAATGGCAAATCGGGGTGAACTATTGAGATGTCTTTTCTAAACTTGTTAGAATTCGAATGAACATTTTTCAGGCAGCAAGATACCTGCCACGAATTCTTCCTGGAGTAGAGATACTCGATTATAGAAGAAGAACGCGTAGTGATTGGCAAGGATGGACTTTTCTTATCCCAGTCATCTTTCTCTTTGAGAATCTTTTCCTTTCGCTGTTTTTCTCTTCTTTCTTTTCTTCCTTCCTTCTATCTTTGTACCTCAAATTTCCATCAATTCAAAAAATCGTTATCTACATAAGAATTAACGTCATCTCGAACGCCGGATGAATATTAAATGCAGACCGCAGTCAAAACTGCATATGAACTTTCAAGTAATCAATTATTTCTTTAATTGGATGCTTCTTAAAAAAAGAAGAAAATGATACATTTTTTCACAAGAGAATGGTTAGACAATGGCGGATTTTTGTAACGAAATCGTCAAATAATTCACTGACAGGCCATCATTTTTTGTTCTCTAATATTTATTCTCGCGGTGCACATTCGATTTTAACTCGATCGCCTAAAATTTCCTGTGAACACTTAAAATACCCGAAAATCAGTTTCGACAGTAAAATCCAAATTTCTCAGAATGATCTCAATAGGTTAATAAGACATGCCTGCTCGATTTTTGCAAGAAGCCGAATATGAATGAAAGCAAAAAGTGAGTCACAGGACGTTTTGCATTTATCGTAGAAAGGTTCCATTTATTACCTTTTTATAATAAAGTCGTGTCATACCACACGACTTTATAGAATGTACGTAGTAATTTTCTGAAATCAGAAGAACAAACAAAATACATGACAAAGTCACTCATTCATGCTTTTTCACTTGCAACGACTAATCACCTGTGAAGCATCGCAACAAAATCACACATAAAACACATGAAAATGATTTAGCACCATTTATCTCTAATATTAATATCGTCGTCGTCGTTGTCGTTTATAGCACTACACGAAAGAGAATTAGCACGATCATATTATAATAAAGCAGTGCATTTACACGATCGCTAATTATATAATGGAAACCATATAAAAATCACTATTAAGTCAATAGACACTTTATATTAGCACACAGTATAGAGTCAGAATTTCGCATACGATTTTTATTCCTTGTATAATCGCGTTTTTCACCTGATTCTCAAAAGGCACAATATTTAGAGCAAAGCTAAAAATGTCAATGGTAAATTTTTATCTAGCAACTACGAATAATACCTATAAACGTGTGTACCAATTTGCATGTAGAAAAATGAAAGTGGTTGTAAGGATGTCCTTGAAGATCATTCCATTGTAGAAAAAGTACTGCATAGAGTTTGCTAATATGTTATTCTGCGAAATTACGCTTCTTACCGTCGTTATTCTTTGTATCGGCGGGCATATTATTAAAATAATTTTTGTATGGTTCATTTATAAACGCGCAAGATCGTAGAACGGTAAAAAGAAAATTACAGAAATTTTGTTCGACGTACCCGAAGCCTGTTTTACATATCGAAATCAATATGACTGTATATCAAATGTTATTTATTCCGCCATTTCCTGGCATAATCGTTACGTTTTATCCTTATTGTCGTTCTTTCATTGAGTCGGCGTCACGAATGGGAAAACTTGCGAGTAATTAAGTGGAATGTGATGGAGTGTTTTCCGCATTGAGAATGGACGCCTACTTGATATCGTATAAATGTGTATTTAAAGAAGAAGAATGATCATCGTTAAATATCTGGCACGTGTGCATCTCTTGCATTCTATTAATTTTAATCGAGCATCGAGAGTGTTTATACATTCGTTTTACATTGCCATAGTGTAGCCTTAACTACTTGCTTATACATATTTTTGTTTATTCTGCGAAATTAATAAAATATGAAAAAACAACAATTGAGTACGTCTGGCCTTCTTAATAAGTCCTTTTATCTCGTCCTTAACTTTTTTTTAGTCAAATAATACAGTCAGAACAGTAATACAGTTACGAGTTTAAAAAATGGCAATCAACGAATCACGATGGTTCACATCAAATTTAAAGAGCCCAAACGCGAACATAATCAACAGCCAGATTTGCTGATGTGTTATCACTGAGGTTCCATGTTGGTAGCCAATCAGATCTTGCTTTCCAGAAGTCAGTTGCGGAAGTAGGTGACGTGTTTGACCATGGTTTGGCTCTGGGATTTGTAGTGTCATCAGGAAAGTAATTGATACCACCCACAGCGAGATTTATAATAATGTAAAACTCTTGGTCGAAGGGCGCCATTTTGGTCGCGTATCGCCAAGGGTTCACGGTTCCTGGTGCAAGGGTTTCGAACTGTCCTAAATCCCAGAAATTAGTCTTTGGGGCAGCTGTACCTATGACCTCATCATCTACCATGAACGTGATGTTATCTGAATCAAAGACATTATTAATGATTAATTATATATGTTAAATAAATGTGGATTAGAGTAAAGAAATACTTTTAATTCTTACCTGGTGTCCACATCACTTTGTAAACGTGATAATCTAGATTAAATCCTTTACCGGAAGGTGCATTTTTGAGATAGTGTGTATATTCATATCCATTGAGACCAGGATATGGTCCAAAATGGAGTGTACTTCCTGTCTGCTCTACACCAATGTTTACGCCTTTTTCGTACAGTTGAGTGTTACCACGAGTTTCCGTAATATCAATCTCTCCACTTGAAGGCCAAGTTCCGTAAGCATTGTCACGAGGCATCATCCAAATAGCTTGGAGAAAAAGATAATAAAAATCCATTTTTTACATGTCATAAAGTTATGGAATATTTAATTTATTGAAATTAAAACTGACAAAGTAGTTACCTGGCCATAACCAATCTCCAGTAGGCATTTTGGCACGAACATGAACGGTGCCATATTTAAAACTGAAAGAATTAACAGTGCGAAGTCTAGCACTTTGAATTGGATTTATGACATTGCTTGGAGTACCAGTTCTTTCGCAACCATAGAACGCTGGATTTGTACATCTAGAATAAAATATTAGAATTCATTATGATAACTATTTATAAAATTTGATAAAAGCAAATAGTACATACTGATCAGCTGGAGCACCGTTATTCAAGTTCAGTGTACCTGAGGTCAAGAACGCCTCCCCATAGGTGTCGGAGGTCAACGTGGGCCGTATCCACAAGGAACCATCAGCAGTGTAACTATTACTACGATTATTATAATAGTAATTGAATTCCCAATTCTGTAAAATATTTATAATGTATACTCAGTACTATTCGGTATGGTAATTTTGTTTTAATCTGTTACATACTCCTCCACCAGCTGCTGTGATTTCGTGCTGCCATGTCTTAAGGTCCAGGACGTCAAATTCATCCGAGAAGATCAATTCGCCACTACAATATGGACCTTTAGGTGCTTTGGTACCACTAGCAACGGTCACGGATTCATGAAAGCAGATTTTACACAGTGCTGTACCTAGTAGACAGTAAATCGCCAGAATTCGTGTTATCATCGTGGTTTTCCTGTAACAAATAGAATCCTAAGAAACTCCGCTTCCGATTATACAAAAAAACAGGACGTGGTATTTTAGCACTAACCTCGTATTTTCTGCGCTTCTTCAGTAAATGTGAATGTCTGTAAATCTCATCAGCGTTTTATATCCTGTTCAAAGACGTTGTGGTAGGGGAATTAAAAACGAGCTTGATCACAACTAATCATAGGAAAAGTAATTAATAAGTACTGATAAATCATTGATGGCTCTCTTTGTACAGCCGTTAAACATTTCCAACGTCATATATATTATATATATACAGGGTGTTCCATTTAAAACAGTACGGTTGAATATCTGTTTAAGGACGAGAGAAATAGCAAAATGTGTCAGACGAAAGTTGTAGGGTACGAAGGAGGAAAGTCAGTGCAAATAGAATTTATGCTCCTACTATTGATGCTTGTATGTTGCAAGCATAGAGCCAGTTTTTTTAAATGGCAACAACATTTTTGAACCCCCACATGTTGTGCGTCTCATCGAGACGAATTCAACCGTACCCTATTTTATGATTTTTTTCATTGATTTTTTATGAAATATCACACGGAAATGGAACAAAAGCGCATCAGAAATGCGATTGCAAACATTTCACATGTAGTTCTTCAATCTGTTATTGGTAACTTTCGACGTCGGCTGGAGCTGTATCTTGCAGAATATGGTGGTGTATATGTCAGGTGTTATCAGGTGTATGCTTGACGTGTATGTCAGGTGTTTTAAAGTGAGATCAATCTGATATTTATAAAGCTGTAATCTCAATGGAATCTATTTGAAGCGAAGTATTCGGTGAATGCCAGGTACTTTGCCAGTTTTCCTTGTCTTTCCAAAAATTCAGTAATGCCTAAAAAAAGCAGACATATATAAATAACATCATTCAATAATTAAAAATGTTTTTTAGTCACCTTAGCCCCATTATTTTTCCATGGTTTCGTACGATTATTAATTCCTGTGAAATTGTCTGGAAATTCACGAATACCACCAACAGCAACTCCTAGTGTAACGTAGAACTAAAATTCGTAAAAATATTACAATTCTTTAATTCTTATTAAATACTAATAAAATAATATTATAATTCATACTTCTTTGTCGAACGGAGCCATGCTGCCACCCTTGCTCCATATGGTTTCACGACCATAAAATACTTTATTGGGTGGCCGACACGAACTTTTTCCTTTGCCATCTACTCTGAATGTTAATTCGTCTATAAAAATTATTTGGACAGTATAACATAAGCACAAATAAGATAAAATGTTATACCCTGTCTAATATATTACCAGGTGTCCATTTCATGCTATACGTATGAAAATCATCCGACCAAACTGTTCCTCTGTGTATATAAGGTAAAAATGGTTGCGTAAAAACTCCTGAATTATCAGGCCAATACATACACCCTCTATAAAGAGCCATTTGACCATAATTTAATGACTGACTATTACCAAGTTTCTCATTGCCACGTGAAAGGGCAATTATTATTCGACCAGATATATACCACAATCCATATTCACTGTCTTTTGACTCGAGCCAGATAACTAAAAATACATTTATAATATTTTTACTATATCTGATCAATATAATAACAATAGTCATTACGACTGTCAATCTTACTTGGATATATCCAATCTCCTTTAGGCATTTTAGCACGGATTTTGATTTCCCCATAGCGAAACGAAAAGGACTCCCTTGTACGTATCCTTGCAGCGAATACTGGTGGTAAAACCTGTCAAGATATTATTTTCAAAATAGAAATAAGCTCAGATCGGTTAAAAGAATTTATAGCAAAACTTGAGACTGACCTGAAAACTCATTGAATTTCTTGAGCATTCTCCTCCATGTATGGATGCTGTGCATCCTTCCAGTTGTAAATTGCCCTTACCATTTTCTCCAACGTTCTTCAATACAGTTGGTTTTAAATGTAAAATTCCATCGTTAACATAAGCATTCTGATTTAATTTTACATAAGTAACAAATTCGTAATCCTGTAATACAAATATATTTAAATTTCATTCTTTTCTAATTTGACATATCAATACTACTTACTGGTTCTGTTGGGATGCGAACATCGTACTTCCAAATATCAGTATTGATAAAATTAAAATTATCTTTCAAGATTATTTGACCACGACACACATGTTTACCATTAACAGTACTTTCACTGATATCTTGACAATTTAGCATATTCTCATTGCGTCCAACTGATGGAACATCTGCTTATCAAAGAAATTATTTGTTTAGTTTTTGATTATACATTTCTTTCAATTGTACTTACCAGTTGGAATATAAAAATTTGGCAAATCTTCAAATTCTTTATATTGTGCTGTCAACACGATATTGTACGTTGAAATAAGCAGACACCAACATATATTATTCATTGTCTAACATACACTAGACTAAAGATAAAGAATAGACGACACCTTTACTTTTCTGGTTTAACTGTTCTCTTCAGCTTACGCGGATTCTGATTGCTATTGCAACCTGGGGAATTTCCAATCCAGCTTCTATCACGATGTACAGTCGTGTTTTTATTAACTGCCTCATCTTGTGATCTCCCTCTTCCTTTGGTATTTCCGTCTGACGTATTATTCATGTTTTTTATGAGGTTTAGTATTTCCTTTTCTGTGTCTCCTCTCTGCGATAAAAGACAAGAGCGAATATATATATATATATATATACACGTATATACAGTCGCGAAGAGAGTGGATATATATACACACACATACAGAGGAAAAATTGTACAAAACAAAGATTAAAGTCCAAGAGACAGTCAGAGGTTTTTTATATAGTAATAATCATAATTTATTATAAAAAATGTACTATTTATTTTATACAATCTATACGTATTCAAGGATGCTATATAACATATTTTGGGTCAGGGGTTCTGTCAGGATTTACATAGTGATTTAAAGTTACAAGTAGCGTGTCATCCTAAACACCGAAGCGACAATAATTTCTCGATTATTATTTTTTTATCTTTTAATTAGTGTATTCCTTCTAAGGCTGTGTAGGTTCTATACTGATACAAGTCTGGTCCTCCGTATCCGTAAAGGAGTCGACCTCTTCCATTTTCGTCGTAGAAAGGATAACGGTACTTAGGCCTGCGTTGGAAAAAATGCACGTTATTAAGCAGAATTCCTCGTTAAAGAAATCAGCAATCAGAAAGATCATCGTTACCTTTCAAAATATTGAAAATGAGGAGCTCTAGGCTGAGCTATTGTTGCTGATGAATGATGAACGATGCCAATTAGTGCGATTAGTATAATCGCATAGATCCACTTTATGCAAGAGATAACAGAGAATATTGATAAATGATAAGAATTAATTGAAAGATTAAAAATTTATACAACATCTTAAATAAACTTTCTCGTTATCCGAGTTAAAATTGGAAAGCGTAAGGTTGCCCTTGAACAGGTACAATTTTTTTGCTACTATACACTTTTACCTTGACCATAAATTTCTTTACTTACATTCAAATATTGCGCCATAATTGTTTGATACTGTGGATTTTATACAGGATTAATAAAAATCCTAAGAATCTTCGAAATCCTGAGCCAAGTGACAACGGATGCTCTTGTGAACGTACACCGTGACTAGTCGTTTGATTCTGTCGGTTCTTAGCTGTTGAAAAGTCATGGAATTCATCGAGAGAAGGGGAAAGGAGTGAAAGTTATATGGTCGTAGGTAAGTAAGCGAGTTACAGGTGATAGTCACGTATACATAGTATTAGTATTATTATAATGCTATTGCCGCAATAAGAAGACCTTACGTTTCGGCACATCAACGTATCTCTTTTTATAATATAATATTTTTTCCTAAACTAAATACGTATACAATGAGCCATTGACTTAAAGAAAAACCAGAAAGATAGTACTTTTAATGGCAGAGATTGTATCATATATTTTACATACATACATTATTGGTATCACTGAACCGCGGCTACAGTCCTTTTATTATAATTCCTTATGCACGATTTCAAAGAATTCAATGAATATGCGTATGAGCGTCGAAAGTAAACTGTTGGTCGTGGTCAGAATTTCGTACCTATTTAAATGAAGAGGAAAGTAAAGGAAATTCGAGGCCGTAGTCGCTTTCACTATCATCATCGAACGCCATTTCTTCCTACGACTGTACCCCATGGTCCTTTAAATCCGATTCCCATACCCAGCCTAGCAATTAGATCTTCTCCAAGTCTTCCATTCAAGGCTTCAAATTGAACCCTTCTCTGTTTTCCAAGATCAGGATCGAATTCCCACTGCGTCCTCTGAATAAACGATTGTATATTAATATTTGAGTATCAATCATTTTGATAGATAGTAACTAATAGTAAATAGCACCTCATGTATTACTGGTACACCTGCCACATTATTCTGAATGAGATCATGTACGAAGGTCAGGACGGATGCTGCCTCTATTCCTGTCTGTACCGTTAACACTATTACCTGCAATATATATGTATAATATCAAATTTTTAATCCAATTGCTTTTTGGTCACGTGACGCCATTTATTACCAGAATCAATCTCAGGTCCATATTCTCTGATCCTTCTTTGAACGCTTACGATATGAGACTGATGTAACTCTCATTTAATACCAATGATTCCTGCCTTGTAGAAGAGATTTGCTGAGTAAAGGGGGAAGCCTAGAATGAGTGAAAGTAAAAAGTCAAGAATAAGAAGCAAACACGGAACTTTAGGTTAGGCTAGGTTAATCGGGAGGTATGACAAACCATGTATGCACCTCGTATCGAGTGGCGGCGCTAAATGAATGACAATTAATGAAATGATTGATCGTCCTATGGATAAGCTAATGTCGAACCATTGTCACGATTCGATAGAAGTCAATAAAACCAATGAATTCCGTTCAGGATGTCACACATGTTTGTTACCGTTCTTCGAAGACAGTTACTAGTTTTCAATCAGGCCCATCATGCGGATCTTCGTAGGAATTTTCCTTTTTTCTTTGGTAAGACTGTTTTTTTTCTATTCCAACGTTTTGTATTTGGCGTACAAAAATTTATATTGTATTTATAGTTCTGCTCTTGTTCTGCTACGATGGGTGATCTTCTGCCTGGTATTATGTCCTTCGGCAATGAATTAGTTACTGGATTCAATAGGGGTATTGCTACTATTCGTCAATATGCTCTGGGACCACCAGGTCCTGAGAAGCAATATATCGAATTTCGACCTGACGATGGACCGCGTGCTTCTTTTGAATATCAAAGACGTTATGGAAGGCGGGGTGAACGTCTTATAGAGATGCTAGGATCCGGTGTATTTGCACAGCCTCCAGTTCACTTCAATCGACCCAATGCTCCATTGAGACATCAGTGAATGTAATGACTAAATAAGATACGTGTATTTATTTCAAGGGAGAATAATAATGTCTAATGACGTTATGATAAAAGAATGATACTTTTAATAATATACATATTAATTTATAATGCCCAAGTTTGGACGTTCAGTCTTCCATAATCATTTATTTAAGAAATCAGGTTTATGTATCACCTACATATTGGAGGGCTCATTAATTGTATATGGCCATGTGTAAAAATGTTCAAATTTTTCATTAAATGTTGATTTGTTATAAGAAGCTTGTCTCATTCTATCAATTTCCGTCCTAATTTTTATATCCAAGAAAACAAAAAAAAAACCTTATAAACAGAAACAGTTTCAAAATTGAGGAAAAAAAATAATTAACCATCACAATGATTTTATTTGTTGGATCTCGTGTGATGTTGGGGATAGATGCTTCACGACCACTAACTGAATCAAAAGGACTTCCACTGTCACTAGTTTCGGAAGGGGTTGAATAATCTCAGATACTGAGACAAGACATAATGCTCTTTAAGATTTAGATAAATTCTAAAAAGAAGTTCACATAGTTTCAGTACACTGTTGATCAACTTGCTTAGGATTTTGAGATGGGCTTCCTGCTAGATTTGCTACTCATCCTTATAGTCTCAGTTTAGTTTTCTCTGTCTGAACATCCATAGGACGTCCGAGGTATATTTTGAATAATATGTTATATAGCAAAAGTTTAATATCAGATTACCCAAATTTGCATTGTGCAGAAATTATTAGAAAGGTTAGCCACTGTGTCGCTTATTTTCTGCTTCTATCGTACCTCTCATCCGTACAGTCCCCTGTTCTGCTGTGGGGGAAGCAGCCAGCGGGAATAACCGGTCAAGTAATGGATACAGACCGGTTTGAATATCCCAAGAGAATATAACAGTTTTGGGACGATGACATCTCGATTTTGATGTCGACCAGTTTTTAATGTACACAGTTCAATGTATAAAATCCGCACAGGAAGTGACGTGCGATTATATTAATTTTATAATAAAATAAATATTTTTCCTCTATAAAGATATTCTTTTTGAAGTAGCCACTTTAACTGTATTTTATTAATTTCTCATAGTGACGATGATACCCTATAGAATGGATGATATCACCCGAATGATGCTAAGGGTCATTTATAATGCCCAAATTTTTATGTAATCGATTTCAAGAGCCGTAGAATCCTCTTTCCATGTCTCATGCCATAAGTTAGTCGCAGTGAAGAAGTTGAAAAGCGCCTAAAGTGAAACAAAGTCATATAAGATATATATCGCATAGATAATGAATTTACTTTTTATGCTCCTTATACCTTGGAGGCGATATTACGCCAGGGTTTTCTGTATCCGTTACTGGTACTGTTGTCCGCAAATTCACCATATC
>JARPRH010000516.1:1123-15423 GCA_031763665.1 Calameuta haemorrhoidalis | reverse complement strand
AGCAGCTTCGCATAAAGTGTCCCGTTGCGGGTTATCCGATAGAATCTATCGTCTGGGAGAAGGGTAAGTAAAACTTTCGAATGGATCTATTTAGAGGGTGGAAGACGGAGGAACTAAAAATGACTAAAAGAAAACTATGTTGCATTGGAAAATGATTTTCCTATATAATTAGTATAAATAGGAAGTGAGTCTGTGTGAATTATGCATATTAATACAAGTATATGTATATCAAGCACTTCTGTGATTTACCTGAGTTTATTTAGTAACGTATAATTCACGCAGAGACAAACGAAAACTCAATTTATTAAAATAAGATCTTTACTTTTTTTTTACTGTATATTTACAGATCCATATATGCTCTTTAAATCTGATTGTAATTCACTTACGGCAGTGCCATGTTAAAATATTCTTTTCACTCCCTCAAAAAAAAACTTTTTTGACATTTATATGGTTAAGCATTTCATCGAGATCTGTAAAGATATAGCTAACAATCACCAAAATTCTTCAACGGGAAATGTTGATAATACAGGTAGAATGCATAAAAACTTCCATATACATACATTCACTAAAGATATAGATGGTTTGACGTCTTTATATGGCTCATACGAACATATGAAGGATATCTGGATACAATTTCAACGTCCATGATAGTTAAAAGGTTTGAAGTGCCTAATTCATTTTATCTTAGTTTTCTTTTCCAGTATTATAAAAGCGTCTATAATATTTATTTAGTGTAAAAAAATGTCAAAGAATGAATATGGAAAACCATAATATTGCACGACGTATTACAGACCCATTTCTGCATCGCGTTCAAAGTCACTCTAATTGTCAGTATCGTCATACTCTAATGGATATGATTGACATATCAGAAGCTTAATACTCGTACATGCTTTCCAATAATTCGATTTACAGTAAAACTTAACCCCGTTTTCATAACATCAATGTGGAGGCAACGACACGCAAACTGAAATCTAAACGTGTCACACCCAAAGCGATCGTGTAAATTTAATAACGATTCCAGGTTCATCCTGTAAGTTGAATAAATCATATAGGACAAAATTCCATTCTGGTTATAACACAGTTGCGTTAGTAATCTTAATATATATTTTTTTCTGCTGTTTCTGTATTTTCATTTTTTTTATTTTCTCTCCCTCAGTGATATATGTCTGACAATCTTGGCTGGGTAGTTGTTCGTTGGACAGCTCCTCGCGGTCATGTGTTAGTAGGGTGGCGTCGCGACGCTAAATAATTCTGTGCTTCGTCCTGACAAGATAGCTAAAGGAGAAAGAGATAGAGAAACAGAGGAGGATTTACAGATTCAAGAGACAGCTAGAAAATGCGGCAAGAGTGAAGTAGACGAGGGTTGTAAATAAAAAAAAAAAAAAAAAAAAGTAGAGGAGAAAAATGGCGACTTCCCATAAGTACTGTACGCTCGCGACGAGCCTATTAATTAAATACGAATTATACCGCGGGACTAATTACATCTGCTTGCGTTTCTCTCTGCTTCGGGATTTTCTGAATAATTATTTCCTACTGCATTATCGTGGCTGTCTACCCTCTCTGCCTCCCCCTCGCCACCTGGTTCCCCTTTATACTTTTATCTCCTGCGCATTACCTGTTGTTTCGTTTTTACGGCTTATTCTCTACGTCTTCCCTCCATCTATGCTATTAATGCACTCTTGGTTGCAGATGTATAATTAGATAATTACATTTGAAGCACATTGCACTTTATCAATATCCAAAAACTGTATAGCGTTTCAATTTTAATGAAGCTGGAATACCCATTGGAATATTTGTTTAATAATTTGTGTAAATTTTTTTTTACACAATTTTCGTTCACCGTATCCCTGTAGAGTGTACGCAATTAGTAAATCGCAATTGAACCGTGTATTCCCTAACGATCGTAATGTTATTTCCCAGGGAGTGAATTGAGGTTAAATTTTTTTTCTATATTAACACATTGAACCTCATGTGATTTATATTTAACTTACGCTGTGTTTGGTCAAGATATTGCGTGAGTAAAATGTAACTCAAATCAATGTGTTTAAACGAAAAGTATGGAGTGTGAAAACGGTAGATAAAATATCTATTATGTGATGACCTCCTATTGTGTTATATCCATGCAGTTAGATATAATCTCATAAGCTCACGTGCATTCAAATATATAGAGGATGAATTGGCGTTGGCAGTGTCCTCGCTGATGAGATTCCTGCGGTTTCTATCCCTCCGGACGAAATTCGATACATTCCAGATCCCAATCTGCTTTAGAAATTCTATCCTGGATGGAGGCACCGACATTCTATTGCGCAAGAAAGTGATCAGTAACGGTTGTACGTAGGTCTGAATTTTCGTGGATATTTTGGAAATTTTCTACATGGATTACTATGCCGAAGCAAATGAGAAGCAATATGGCAAGGCGCAGATTATATACGAATATACTAGCAAGGGGTGCAGATATACCTTTAGTATTGTGTGCAGTTGTACGTCGGTGCATATTTCGCCTTTAATGCACTTTGGAATCATTCCAAGGGTTCATCCGTTAACTCCCATTATCCCTACAGTTATGTGTCGTGCGTCGTGCATTGCCCGAGGGTACTGAGTTAAAGCTTTGGATTTTTACAGGCTTTTATTTTCTTTTTTAGATGGTGTCAGACTTCCGACGAACATGCGACAAAGGGTGGCAAATGGTACTCTTTATATAGACACTGTGCAAAAAAGTGCAGATCAGGGTACTTATACGTGTACCGCAAAAAACAAACACAACTTCACGTCACATCGGGCTGTAGATGTGCGAGTACTTGGTAAGTCATGCATTTCTAATAAATATTTTGGATTATCGAACTTTGATTTCTTTTCTTTCTTATATTCGAGAATAATAATGACCGTCGAAAGATTGTAAATATACGTTGATTACAGCGGAAGCATAATTGTGCACTTTTTACTTGAAAAAGAAAATTGAGTAATCCCTTACTCCGTTAATCTTGACTATTTGATGTTTGAATATTTATGTTATTTAATAATTACGATCTTTCGAATTCAAAAAATAAGGTGAATATTATATTTTTCCATTATTACAGGAAATAATGCAGGTTTACTTTTAATAAATTGTCCCATCCTATCAAAGTGTGTTAGAGAAGAGAGTCCGTATATCATCCTTTATTGTTTTCTAACATTTGTTTCAATATTGCCAAACGTACAATCTTGATTAATACTTTATAATTATTCACGAACTCTCATTCAGCGTGTCCTTTAAAATTCTTTAAATAATCCTGGATATGTCAAAATGAATTGCCATACAATATGTTCCTATATGGTTTATAACAGCCAGTCAATTAAATCCCACGAAATCAGTCTTATCACAGTGTTTTCATCGGTTCATAAAAAGAAGCTGCAATGCGTGTATTATTTTAATACAAAGTCAGAATTTATTACAATACGTTAGTATATCGCGTTCAATACATTTTATAATCAATACAATTAGGTTAGGTCATTACCAGCAACACTGGATTCTGTAAATATCTTACTTTCATACACGTCATACAAATGTCTGCTGGAATAATAAGTGCATAATTCACGGCATATCTGAAAATTACAATCAGCAGTAGGAAAGTAGGGATGAGATTTTGATAAATTTAAGGATTACAAATCGTGTATCCAGGAATTCCAGCATTCTCCAAAGTGTCAGGCACATGTGAACGTAGCCATACTCGATATGTGTACTGCCTATTCAATATTTGTGAAACGAATGGCTAACCTACACCAGTCGGTAAAGTAGATTGCGAATACTCACACCGTTGACTGAATATAAATGGACTAGACGTACCCGTGTAATTCTGTGCCACGCGATTCTCATATGTACACTATATTTATATATAGCATTTCAATTGGTAAAGCCCGTTTATAGGGGGTCCGTAACATCCAAACTTCCGTGACATCATAACCCCATAAGATGTCCAGTCTATTTATCTCTTCGGACAACGTTTACACTGACGCAAATGCAACCAATGCAATTTTGTTGTTTTACGTAACTGAACATAATTTAAGTATCTGGAATATTTCTAGTAGAACACGTGAGTAACGTTCATGTTGATATTGATATTTCGTCATATTCTAATTGGAAGTAATGATTTACATGAAAAAAAAGTCTAAAGGTGTTTTTGAAAAAATGTGTTATTTTTGAACGAATCTATCAGTCCGATCTTTTAAATAAATTACATTTTATTGCATTCGTTGCATTCAATACCGGAAACAACACTTTTATTTATTTATAGTTTAGTCGGTCAAAGTATGAACAGCACCTAAGAAATCTTTCTTTTATTCTACGATATAGGTGAACAAGAATAATGTTCCTACTGAAATATTTGAAACGGTTCTACGAAGGTTTCTTTTTTCATTTCACACAGTTGCAATCCTTATCTGTCTATATGACATCCGGAAATAACCTGCGCACAGTGCACCGCAATTCACTGCACTTGCTGAAGCACTTGCCCTGCACGCCCGCCCACTGCTCTGTACATATAAATGTATATACTATGTACTATACGAACCTATGTATAATTTATAATTTTATACCACTGCCGATCCTCTTGTCATATCATATCAAAATTTCTGCTAATCCTACGGACAAAATGAAATTCTCATGTGAAGAATTTTTTTTGAAGAGTAATTACAAGAAATAATGAAAGTCAGTTGCATTTTTAATATCGTAATTTCAGAATGGATTTCTTTTTGGTATTATATGCATCCTAATTTGATAGAGTTGCGGGTCCGTACGATGTGGATATGTTCCATTTGAATTATTTGTTTTAACAATGCTGCATAAAAAGAAATTCTGTTTTGGTTCGTAATATTAATTTTCAAATGTATTGCATACGGGATTGTTCTTTAACTGAGAAGTTTTTATGACACTAAAGAATGTATAACGACTCCGTAAATTTGATATAATCAAGTAATTTCGTTTTATTGAGAATTCCAGTAAACGAAAAGTTATTCTATATTTTGATAAAATCTCATGGGAATTTATTTTACCGACTTTCTGTCGATCTTTTTCTTGCCCATCTGTTTTTCCATTCCGCCATTGTGGGTGCATATTAAAGCCCTGAATGAATTTCCCGCAAAGTTTTGTCCTGCCACGAACGCTACGTACGCCCATAAAGGACTGACTCATCCGCCATCCCACTACGGATTTCCCATTATTCGTGGGAAGCAACAAGTGACGTGGTTTCCGTTTGGGAATTTCCTGTTTTTCCTCATTTGCATTTAAACTAACCGTTACGTGTAGTGCGCAGCTTAATGATATTATATTCTGTTATCGTGAAAATGATTGATGAGATCCTTCTTTACATTATCTCATGATTTGTATAAGTTGAGAAGAATAAAAAAATGACAAGACCGAGTCATTCGATAAATCAACACGAGTTCTTGTATATATTATATGCAAAGAAGTGGATGAATCCGAAATGGGCGTTTGTAGCATCTATTTCCCGCCATAGCTCCAGAACTGTCATTTCCGTTTTCCGGTATGACGATCCAATCCAAAATCCATATACCTTAAACAATCCAGCATACCTACACCAGTGCTACGTGTACAAAGAAGACTGCTTTTGATGGAATGCCACCTTGTTCTGTATTGTTCTTTCAGTGCCACCTAAAATCACGCCTTTCAGTTTTGCTCGCGATTTAAACGTAGGGGACCGTACTAGCATACAGTGCGTTGTCGTGACGGGCGACCTGCCGCTCACATTCACGTGGTTGAAAGATAACGTGCCGATAGAAGCGTCCTCGTCGGATGAAGTCGTGGCGTCGGCGTCGGGCACGATCGTGGCCGTGTCAAAGACGGACGATCGGCGCCAGATTGCACCGCGCGGTGGCGGTGCCGGGGCTGGCGCTGGTGTCGGCGGCGGCGGTGGTACTACCGGTACTAACGGAAGGTTAGAAAAGACGCCGCGAAAGAGCATCACCGTGCGCCAATATGACGCTTTTAATAGCGCCCTGAGCATTGGCAAAATCGCCCCCGCGCACAACGGCACGTATACCTGTCGAGTGGCCAATGGCGCCGCCAGCGTCGCTCATTCTGCACTCCTCCACGTCAACGGTAACGAACCGTTGGTGTCTCTTCGAAGCACCAACCCATAACCTCTGCTAATTTTTTCTTTCTATTCTTCGAATTCTACTCTATTTTATCATTCTATTCCATTATCTCTGTCACCGTATCTACTTTTATCTTGGATTGCCTTTTCTGTCACATTTCTCGTTATAGTCACCTGTAACATCCGATACATAATGTTTTCGTTAATATTATTTCACTGTTACGTATTACATTCTTTTTGTTAACGTTGTTCGGATCTTCTGTTATTTTTACGTTATTATTCATACTGCACGCAAGTCATTTTTATTTTTATTTCTTTGCTTGGGGTAATTTGTTAATGTCTTTTCATTTCCTATCCAACCTGTTGGATACGTATCCTCGTATTATTTCTCTTCTTTTTTTCTTCGTTTCTACGCGAGCTAGATTTTTTGTTTGTTTCTAAATTTCTTTTTTTTATCTCCACGTTATTTGTCTCTTTACCCATATGTGATGATATCCCTGCACGCTGTTTCTATTTATTGCACGCTAATTGCACGCTTCGGAGATACAGGAGTCTCGTATATACAGGGTTGTCTCATTTTAATTTACCAGCTAGACTTTGATAGCTGTAATGTGATCACCTTGGCTGAAGCACAATGTGCTAATGGTGTACTGCCCATTGATGCGTTTTAAATTATCGATTTTTCTGTACTTTTCACGAGCGCGAAAGAGACGGACTTATGGGTATTTATATGTTTATGGAAAAGATACCTAAATACTCGAATTGCACAGTTAACGATGGTGTTGAAAAATGGGTTGTGTTACAAGAATAGGTTATGTTCGAATCTCCATTCTTTTTACATTATCCAAAGTATTAGTACGTATTCGGTCATACTTTTTTGAGGCCTTTTACATGAAAATAGAAATTTTTTTATACACACTCAGCAGATATTTTTATTATCTCTATTCTTATGAATGATGTAGCAGAATGTTGCAGAAAAACATAATTCTAAACAATTTTTTATTTCTTCGGACTTTGCTAAAATATCGTTGAAAGTCCATAATGTACCACTCAGCATACATTTTTAATTGCCACGAGACCTCGAATGGTACCTAGTGTTAAATTTGAAATCACGAAAATCATAAATAGTAAGATTATGACAGAGACTTTCTCCAAACACAATTGATGACATTTTGGGAAATTAACAATAATATTTTCATAGCATTCTTGCAATAATAATTAAAAATTGACGGAATAATCTGCCTCAAGAATTGAAATGTTGAACTTTACGCATATGAAAACTTTCGGAGCCGAAAATTCAGATTGTTGAACTTGATACACGTGATCATTTTCGGTTAAGGTTTCTTCTCCAGTATTATATTTGCTGCATTAACTCTAAGGAAAAACTTTTAGAATCGATAGATATAGTTTTCAAAAATCATAGAATACGACACATTTCCAGTACATAGCAATATTTCGCTAATTTCTTACAATAAGTTTATTTAAACGAGTTAAGGTGGTTCGACCATTAGAACACGATAAAGAAACAAAGCCAAATTAGAAATATGTTACCAAGAAATTCTAAATTAATTGAAATTTATTATTTTATTCAATAAGCTCAATAACCTACTCAAAAAGTTCAGCGAATAATTGTAAAATTTAAAGTTTAAAAACTCTAGATTCTATAAAGTTATTTCATAAAAACGAAATTGACGTCTTCCGTAATTCCCATAAGCCTCTCAATTAGATGTTCCTGACGTGAACATCATGACTCCACTACGTGAGGTCAGCTTTATAACTCGCACTGAAACAAAAGTAATAAGGTCAACTCAAATCAAATCTTAAACCTTTAAGCCTTTTTAACAGATCAGTTAATACAAATTGTATTAGGAACTTATCTCATGAAACTACTAAAAAAAATGTAATTTAAAATATGTGTATGTAAAATGTTTTTGCTTTATAAAAATGTGAAACTCATATTCAATTTCATACGGTACATGCCGAACCACCTTAATGTATCATTTTGCACTCTAAAACCGATTAAGGGCTCGAAAGTCATTTGCATTCAAAGTTTCATGAATAGCGAATGTGCAATTGGTTGTTGCCAATTTCATGTTAAGCCAAAGTGATCTCGTGCGAGCTGTGAGTGTAACTGGTATGTTTGAATGAGATAACACTGATATATAATATATCATACAGACGATATAATTCTCTATACTCGTAAAAAGTTTTCGTATATATATCAGTTGATAAATATTTTCCGAAAATTCGTTATTCAGTGAATTATTCTTAGTGTACCGTACCTCGCAAAACACGTATTGTTATAGTAGGCAGCACAGGGCCGTTAGGCGATACGAGAAGTTTTGTTGTTATAAAACAAGACTCTGCTTAAAAATAATGAAAAACGTTAAATCAAAGTATAAGAGAATTTTTCGTGTTATGGGAAAAGTTCTTTATCACAATTATTCGTAGATATTCATGAATAGAGTATCGCCTAGGACGTCCTTGTCATTCGTACTGATTGAGAAAGTTCGCATTTATTGCCAGTGCATCGTACACCATTGATATATACTATATTCGGAACACGTAATTAATATTCGAGTTGAGTAATTCGTTAGTGTTTTTAGAAATTTTATCTATACACATATCACGTCAAATATTCATAATCGTTCGTCATCGTACAAGCGTTTGGCGCTGTTATCTAACAAGTGGCTTCTGTGAAAATTTTCATAAACTTTGAAATTCTCATTTTTGATAATTTTCGTTATCTCGTAAAAATTTAATACTGATCATCGTCGAGGATTCAAATGGTTTATGGTCTTTATCCAGTCCCGTTAGAAAATGGCTGTTTCCACGCAGTAGGTCTTTTCATTACGAATGGTCATTTATTATGCTCATTTACTGTGTTGTAATTGTATTTCGTTTAGGTCGTTCTTTCAAATTTAAATATATACCTGTACCAATTCGTATACGCACGTTTGGATACACATTGGTACATGTGCTCGGTAGAAAGAATTTTGTCAGACTATCATCAATTCGAGATTGACATTTTGTGTGATATATCCTAAATGTTGACATCCGTATAAGATGACATACTAAACATCAAACGAGTGTCTGTATTGAATAATCGAAAAATTTATGAAACCCCTTTGCAAAGAAAAAAAAAATTTTCCCCCGCAAAAAATGTCACTATTCTGCTCGTAAGTCAAAAAACCCAAACCGGTGAGTATAAGGTGTCGAAGGCACGTCTCAAAAAAAAAAAGTAGGAAATTCAAAAAATATTATTCAAAAAAAATTATGTTTCCTTAAAATTCCCATTTTCCCAATGATACATCCCGCTCCGCTAAATGTAAAGAAAACCAAAAAGTACAGGTCAAAGTAAATAACATAGAGTGAAAGAATAAGAAATAAAAAAAGAAAAAGATGTAAGCAGGAGGGAAAGACTTTCGCGTGTCGGTACAATTGGAAAATGGTCGTTATAGTTCCGCCGCGGATCTCGCCGTTTTATTTCGAGGACGGTGTTACGGAGGGCATGAGGACACAGCTAATGTGTACAACCAGCGAGGGGGATGAACCGTTCAACATCACTTGGCTGATGGACAGCAAACCCATTCAGGTCAGAGAGAGTTCCGACGGGTCGACGGAGACGGTGGCCGGAACCAGCAACAACATACAGATAAGCAACTATACGCCGTTTTCCAGCATCCTGATGATTAGTAACGTGACAGCGAGGCATAGTGGAAACTACACGTGTCTGATCAGTAACGTCGCTGGTGTTGCCGAACACTCTACGAGTCTCTCCGTAGCTGGTGTGTGTCAGAGAAAACGTGAAATTCTCCTACGCATTGAAAGAACCAACCCTTACCCAAACCTAACCTATATTGTGTCTTGGACATTTATTTTTATTAGTTTTTTCTATCAGCTCTATGTCTGATAATCAGCTTCCTTCGTTCCTCTCTTTTTCTGCTTTCTTTTTTACCTTATACCTTCTTCCTCGTACCTAACGCTCACGTGTGTAAATAACGATATTTCACTTTCATAGGTACTTTGGGAAGTTTTGTAAGTAACCTCTCTACATCGCTTCGTTTTACGCCGGAGAGGATTGGATGTCGGATTTTGTATTCGGATGTCTAGTATGCGTTTGCTGCGGAGCACTCTTCTTCTCTCTTTCTCTTTCTCGTTTTACTTCCTTTGGTTTATTTTATAGAAACGATTTCATGCCCGCCGGATATAAAGAAGAAAATAACGTTGGAGATTGATGATGGTTTTTCGCTGAGGGAATGGAGAGGATCGTTTATGGTGCGAGACGCTACGAAGATTTTTGATTTATGGGATACGCCCAACTAATGGGAAATTTTCTATAGATTCTCTTTCTACAAATTGAGAGATGGTGATTTAATTTTTGAGTGTGGAGCAACATGCGAGAGAAAGAGAGAGAGGGGAGAGAATGAAAAAATCTTTAATTACGATTTTTATGATTAAAGTTCAAATAAAAATGGCATAGTATAACGAGCAAAGTACATTAAGGAAAAGCCGCTTTCAAATGCTCTTGACGTGCTTTATGGCTTTGAAGCGTTAAAGACTTTCTCTGCTCTTTCTTTCTCTCTTGCACTCTCCTTTTATCTCGTATTTGCCATTTCCATATCTATTCTGTCCTCTGCCACGAGGGTCGTGCAAATACGCTTACATGGCAATGCGGCTATTTAAAGTTACCAGTGCCCATCTACAGTCATTAAATAGTAACTGCTTTCATATGCGATATGAATTTACATTTATCATCCAATCCTCTGCGGTGCTATCAGCCATCCTTGGGATGATGGATCAGCAATCGACTGATTGTCATATTATATTATAATGTGAAGTATTTAAGCAGAATAGATTTATAAGGGAGACCTTTCGTTATTGTCGGATAAAATAGCGAAGCGTCTGAATAATCTTCCCACTCCCGACCCATAACCCCCTAGTCATGAAAAAAAAAGAAAAGAAAGTTAAAAATTAATGGAATCGAGGAAAAAGATGAAGTTGAAAATTCACATAAATTTGCCAAGACACGTGCCGCTTGCGTTTCATTTTTTAAACGAGAAATAAAGGATTAAATATTGAATAATAGAAAAAGATAAACCGACTGTGATGCATTCACGAATATCACAAATAATCTTGTGGCAAAGTCCATTATTATCTTGTCATTGCGTATTTGTTTTAGTGCATGCAAATAATTGGTGAACGAGGAACCGGTCAGTTAAAAATATTTTTTTTTTAATTCTTATCGACAATTTAATTGCCGAATTAAATTGGGAAAATTAAAAAAAATATATTCTTAAGGGATGTCACAATTTTTTTTAACGTGGGCGTATCGATCGGTTTCAACTTCGCTAAATTTTCATAACGTAAAATTATTTCCATTGGTAAATTAATTTTTTTCTCTAAACCTTTATTACACCCGCATTGCAATTCATTGTCTTTTTTCATTCCATTGTCGTAGAGAGTAAAAAAGCAATGCGGGAAATTGTTATAAATTTGTAATTTTTTTTCTGTAAGACAATCATCTTACGCCACTCATATCAGATTCCTTTATTATGTGCTCTTGTAACTGCAACAGGTATCATAATTAATTGGACTGGTGTGAAAGCATGACGTCGTTAGACACATACATTTCATAATTCGTGCAAAAATAAGACACGGACTGACGGGAGAATTTTTGAAAATATTTCCTTCTACACTTTTATCACAGTATTAATTCACACGAATAAAAGGAAGATCCTGCATTACAAATAAAATTTGAGCTGTCAGCTAACATATAAAAAATTGCTCAAATTTTTCTAAGAATCAAATTCATTTTTTAAATACAAACTGCACGTAAATATTTTTCGACTGCACCAGGCTCAGGGCGAGTTTACAGAAATACAAAATACGTCAGAATTTCTAGCGATAGTTTTCATTCAGAACTGCAAAAGCTCCGTCAGTCCGAGGTAACTTGCGAGTAGTATTTCATTTCGTAAACTTGTTATCACTGTTTACCTTTACTCGTAGGAACGTACGTAGGTATATATCTATATATGTACACACATATCTATACATATATACCTATGAATATGTATATGGTTACATGTAGAAGCTATAGAGACGCGTAGAAGATGGATAGAGAATATATATACATATTCATATAGTATAGGTATATATTTTGGTATATATACGATACATGGAGTTCCCTTGGAATTGCATGCACTTTATAATACTAGGATATTACATACCTATATGCGCACGTGATGTCAAATGGGACGGGGTGTAGTTAAGATACATTAATCAACGTGTTTAGTGTATTACATCTATAGGGCTATTCAAAACAAACGTACTACTTGAAGTTAGTCTTTCTATTTGATTTTTATGCTATCTTCCATCATTCATCCACCATCTTCAGTTGGTACGTTGCTCCTGAATAACCCTATATACGTATAGTGCAACGGGGAGGCAACAACCCGTCACGTACAGGTCGTTCCAATTTCCTGTGGTGGTCGGTGGTTACAGTTTTGTACGTCGCAATTCTCATCTCACGACAAGGCTGCGCCACTCCACTTGCTCTTGCTAGCACACGCGGTATTAAACGTCCTTTGAGAGACAACGTTACGAGTTTCGTTCCTGTTAAAAGGCTATCCATAAAGAAGAGCCAGCCATTACTCTCAAGTAGTGTCCATGCCTGTTTGTTTAAGGACTAATAAAGAAGACTGATTATGGCTGAAGGGAAATTGCATTATTTTTTATTTACTTTTCGGTAACAGACATACGGTTATTCGGTACCATAAATATTGTAGTGTGTTAAAAATTAGTTTTAATAATTCAGTACCACTAAAAATTGGAACGTCTCTGGGATTGTGCTTATTTGTGTAAATAGTCGCTGTATCGATATTATTTCAAATTCGAGAAAAAGTTATCTGGATAGAATTTTCTGAAAATCTTATTTTAAATATTCTTCAGTCGATACAGCGATGCGTTCTAACTCTATTGTACTATTCTGTAATGGATCTCGTGCTGAACATGTGGAATAAGATACGTTGCTTGTAATGAATTTAGTAAGATATTTGATATGTGATGTTTTCAAGGTCAGAATCTTATCTAACGTTATAACGAGATCCATGATAGACTGAATGATGGATATTAGATATGTCGACGAGATAAAGTGAGACAGAAGAGGATTTTAAAGCAATTGGTTTGTATTTTTAGTTCCACCTAGATGGACGGTGGAACCTATCGACCAGACCGCCATTGTAGGTCACGGCGTTTCCATCGCTTGTCAAGCAGAAGGATTTCCGATTCCAACTGTAAGTTGGAAGCAATCCATTGGTAAGTTTCCTCGAGAACGAAGAAAACGTCGTGTGCTCGCGAGACGAATGTGAAACGTGGGAAACGAAAAAAGAGAAACAGGAGCGTCAGCTTTGACGCGTTGACGGCGGAAAGAATTATTCTCCTTTCTAATACATTTCGCTATGAAAATTTTTTCGAATCGCCATATGAGTGTTGGAAAGATTAATGGTCCTTCAGTGGCTACTCGTGTAGTTTTGCCAGACTTGTCTTGTGTAATACGTATAGTTATAATGCAACGTGGTACAGGAGATCTCGATCATTCTTCATCCGTCTTAGTGTGACGTAGCTTTCATTAAGTTATGCCGGAGCAGAACTCGCGCTATCCATCACGAATTTTCGCTGATCAGACGCTCGCAGCAGTTTCATTGAAACTCGGTATAATGTACCTAGCAAGCTAGTAGTTACCTCTACTACCTACTTACTTTTTGACGTCGGGTGAAAGGCAGACAGGCGTCGAAGAAGAGTATCAAATATTCGTTACTAAAATTAAATAGGTCAAGTATCCACGTTGAATTACTTTAAGACTCACATTTTTTGTACTATAATATCGATATTGCACGTATTGCGAATTTTTCGCGTGAATCGTCTAACCATTTTTTTTACGCGCTGATATTCGTAGTTTTCACAGTAAAACATGTTTGAGTCGCTCGTTAAAAATTTCCATTTTGTTTTGACCTATTGCGCCAACGTTATTAATTGCTTCGTTATTAACGAGGTACAGAAAAAATTTTGTATGCTTCTCTGTAGGTATTACGCGGGGATGAAACAAATAAAACTCTAATATAGAGAATCCGAATGAGTTCCGAGCCCTTCGTTCATATTTATTTCAATTGAACGTCAAGGCAGAGAAATGTGCTTTGAAATGCTTTTGTC
>JARPRH010000515.1:11780-22409 GCA_031763665.1 Calameuta haemorrhoidalis | reverse complement strand
AAATCCCCAACAGAATCACCACCAAAACAACCCCACACCATTACAGATTGTCCTCCATGTTTCACTGTTGGTATAATACATTGTCCATGGAGTTTCTCGTGAGGTCTTCTACGGACGAAAACTCGTCTCTTCGTACCGAATACTTCAAATTTGGATTCGTCAGTCCAAAGAACCTTTTGCCAATCAGATTCTGTCCAGTCTGCATGTTCTCGAGCCCATGCAAGTCTTTTTACTTTATTTTGAGGCCTAAGATAAGGTTTCCTTACTGCTACACATCCTCGTAAGCCATTTGCTAAAAGACGTCTTTTTGTCGTTGTTACTTCGATTGGGTCTTCTCGATTATGATTTATTTCAGCCGTAATTTCGGATGCACACATCCGTCTATTACGCTTACTGAGTATTAGTATACGACGATCTTCGGCCTCTGTTGTTTTTTTTGGTCGTCCTTCTCTTTTTTTAGATACATTACTCCCTGTGTCTCGGTATCTTTTTAATGTATCGTATACAGACGATTTTGCAATTTTCCTTTTAATTGAAATTTGACGAATTGAATAACCTTCTTGAGAAAGTGTAAGTATAGCACTACGTTCCTCTATACTCAGTTCCTTTTTCGAGTTCGACATATTGATTTCTGGCAACGTTCAACGATAACTGAAGAAAATTTAACAATCGCGATGTTATTGTGTGAACGATGACGACTAAATTGGTAGCAATGTTTATAAACACGTAGATAATACTCTCTACTATTCCCAATAGCCATGCTAATACAGTATACAGACCAAACTAGTAAGATTGGACAAAAAATAGTATCACAATTGTACTTTTGCTGGAAACGTGGTGAACTCATTTTTGAGCATCTACTGATTATTTACGCTCTCTGTTAAAAAATAATAATCCTAGTACATGACTATAACGTTTTACACGTTACTAAAGGTAAGCTAAAGTTAGAATTAATGTTTTAATTTTACAATAATGTAATAATTATAATATTAGTGGAGTGTATATGATGTAGCATTGTTAAGTTTACATTAATCGAGAATTAGCAGCATGTCAATGTAAGGTAATTTAAAAAAAAATTTGTAGTACAAAACTACGAAATTGCTCGGTGGTAAACACATCCGCTTCAGGTTAATAATGACTACGACGTATAAAAAACAATAAAAACCATTGTATATGTATTATACATATATTATGTCATGTAGTCACCACTCACATGAACCTCCGATTTTTTCCTTCAAAGATATCACACGCTTTAAGTGTTTCGTGGAGTTTACCTGCTGATTCGCCATATACTACAGTGTCAGTAACAATTTTCTTCAAACCTACTAGTGAATTGGATGGTGTTTTTACATCCGCTACAATAAATCAAAGTATCATCCATAAGAATAGGAAGCAAACCTTTGCAAACTAAAGCAGCGAAACATGAAAGATGCAAATACCACAATGTCGAAACGAAAAGACAACGGTAAGCAACGAGAGGCAAAATCAAAATCGCATGAACCAACCGGATAATCCACACTTACATCAATGTTACATCTTCAAAATCAACATTAAAATCTGAAGCGTACCATCTGCAATACCAACTATGAGATATCGAGAGAACCTGAAAATAAAAATCGTAACCGCGCGTAGCGACTCCTCCGACGAAATGAATAATTGGAATGTCTCATGATGATATACCTGAAAAATGTAATAGATCGGTTCATATGCAGTATAACTTTTTGCATTGTGTAGTAGGTGCAAAGACGCAGTCAAAAGCACGTTAAAAACTTATAATATTTCGTTATTTTATTATACGTCACTGTGAATCAGAGGGAAAACAAACAACAAGCATCCTGACGGCACAGTTCAGAGCGTTAAAATGAATTATCTGTGGTTTGGTGAGAAGATACTGGAGAACTACCGGATCCAAGTATAACAAAAATAATCGGAACTCAGTGGCTTTTCACTGATCGAGTTCATCCAAAGAACGTGGTTGTGGTACACAGTAACAAAAGTTTTTTCATTACATCGAGGCATAGCAGATGCATGTAATTGAGGGGAAATTATTTTATCATATCGAGACCTATAGTTTCAAAAGATGCCGCTATTCCTTGAAATTGAGTCGGTAACCCAACTCTGAAGGTTATGTCGGCTCATAAGGCAGGAGATGTGTGTAAAAATTCAGCGACCATTCAATGTTTTACCGAGTTTTGTACATCTTGCACAACGGCTATTATGAGCCGGAAAGCATCAAATGAAACTTCGTGCAGGAGTATCCGCGTTAATTGCATTCAATCGTATTAAATAACGTCGATTGTTGCATGTATTTCTGTATTCAGTAAGAAACTCGTCGAGAAATTCAGCTGGAGAAAAGGGCTTTCCATCTCCATGAAATGCTCCAATGAGAAATGGTTCGTACCTAGCTTCGACAACTTTACCTAAAATGGGCCACAAATTGTTCTTCGAACTTATTGACAAAGGCACTCCATCAAGATTAATGTTGATACGGAGAACAGGAGGAATCTCAGTATCGTAAACGTGTCTCCGTAGATGATCCTTTAGTGCGTTCTTCAATCCATAGTGCGAATAATTGCCTCCAGTAAACCAGTATGGGAATTATTCGTGGCGTCGCGCACAAGGTTCTGGCATCCGAAGAAAGCCAAAGGAGTAACCAAATTTTTGTAACCCTCCCGAAAGGTCATTCACAGCGAGTTGTGAAATTTCGCTCTTAATTGCCCAATGAGCGAGAAAGGGTCTCAGATCAGATAATGTATCTGAATCTGTAATATAGTATCGAGCTGGGGCATCCATTTGAATTTCAGCATGGATGGGGCTTGCGGGTCTCTCATCGAAAGATGCATCAGGATCTACTGCAGCGTCAAACAGCTTGAGATTATCAGCAGAATAATAAAGTTCATGTTCTGGAATTTCTTTATCAGGAGTTTGAACCATGAGTGGTGTGAGTGGATCGTGAGGATTGGAGAGTAGTGGAATCTTCTTCACTACTTTTTTTGGTTGTATGCTCTCGAGATCGGTTTTTAAAAGTGCACTTGTCCGGCGCTGTTGTTGTCTCTGAGAAATCTCAAGAAAAGGCTTTGGCGGTGGTGGGCCTATGACCTGATTTTTGTTAACCCACTTTTTTTATGTTTATTTTATTTATTGTATAGTCACTGATGAATTATTTATAGCAAGGTATGGCGTGGGAGCTGTTCCGTAAGTCACTGTGTTGAGATGATACGTTCGAATTGGTTGAGTTTCGTCTGTTCTCCATAGGGTTCTTTGAAGGTCTTCATCTTCTTCTCTGACGATGATTTGCTGAAACATTGCAGCTATATCTGGCGTAATAACAAACTCGTGTGTTCTGAACCTCAGAATTATGTTAAACTGATCATTCTTCAAGTTCGGTCCGACCATTAGCTTGTCGTGTAATGATGTGCCAAGAGAGGTCTTCGCCGAAGCGTCGAAAACGACTCTCAGCTTTGTTGTAATGCTATCTGGCTTTATGACTGGTTGATATGGCAAAACGAATGAATCGTCTGGTTTCAAATGAGCACAGCTGCCTCATCGATGATGATTTATCTTTCGTTATCGCTAGAAATGCATGTTGATTAAAAACTTTTTGTTTTCGTAGTTAGCCGTCGTAGTCGACAGTCCTCCGGTGACCTGCAACGCCACGCCACTCAACGAGCTACGCAAGTACTGGAATTCCTGAATTGCTGAAATTGCTGTATTTTCATGTATCATTGATTTGAACGCATCTTTAAATAGAAGCCACTGTTGATAATCGCCGTTGAATTGTGGCAATTGTAATACGGGAAGCTCGACGTCTATTTGTGGATCCCCGTGCTCACGATCCTTATTACCGTTATTCTGATTCTGGTTGTCTTGTACCTGCGCTACAGCTTGAGCCTGTGCTCGAGACAGAGCTACTTCATTTGCTGCTTGAGCTTTTATCGCTGCTGCGAAATAAATTTCGACTCTTCTTCGGCCGCCTTTTCCGCTGCTTGTATTTTGATTGCGTCAATTGCATCTTGAACTTCTTCGAACGATTTCCAAAGATCTTCAATTTTTACGGATTTGACCTTAGCCTCAGACACCTCGATATTATCCGCGAGTGCATTCTTGATACGCGTGAGCTGACCTTTGATAGTCTTTCGCTTTTTTTGCAGTTGTTTCAATTCAGCCATATTTTACCTTTTTTATTTTCGAATCGCGTCTGGGAAAGGAATTTTAGGGGACACACTCATCTTTTGCTGCGGCCGGTGTTGCTACTACCAACGAGTATATGTCTGCCGACCGTAAGATGATGTCTGCTGTGACGACTGCTACCAATCAGCGGATGCTTCAGTAAAGCCCCACTTGGCGAAAACTTCGAGTGATTTTAAAATTTCCCGATGAGGTGATTCTCGAAAAAAAATTTGTTCCGTTTGTATTGACTCGAGTTGGTCGAAGGCAATTGATTTTTTTCTTGTTTGAATATTCGTCGTGTGCGAATGAACGAAATGAGAATAGAAAACTCGATGGTTCGATGTTACTATTGACTTAAGATCGCGTGTCGGAAAGGACGAAACTATTTTACCGGCACGTCTTTACGCTCTCCTGCTTCTGCACTGCGTTACAATCCCATAGTTTGAAATTTTTAAGCGAACACATATTCAGTACGACGTGCCGCACAGTCACTTGCTATTCAGTGTTGTTTATTTTGTCACACTGCGATCTCTCGGCGCTTCGAAAGAAGTCGCAATATGAAATAATCGTTCAACGTTTTAATTGTCTCAGGCACAGACCACTCACTGTGGTGAACACCGAGTTTGCAATAAAATTCTACGCGCGGGCCCAACGCTTACTGCTGGCCACCATTGTTTTACTCCTCGAGCCTCGTTGCGTCTGTGCATTAACGGGCCTCGTGGCGTCTTGGAATGCCGGACGCTTCGCCGACATGTTTTGCGATATTTTGCCAATTGTTCCGATTATCCCTGAACTTTTTATCAGAAACTCATCCTCGATGGGTTCTTTTTCGCTGTTGGGATGATGTACACGGGTTAATTGTTATTATTTCGGAGACTTTATTCACGTTACACCCTCCTGGGCGACATCTCGGTTTAATACTAATTTTTCTCCCGGAATGCTATTTTTTATACCAAATTGTGAAAGTACGCAGAATTGTGAATAAAAAAGTACTGACCTTTATCAACCGTAAACCTAATGATTAACGAGTAATTTCACTTTGTTTCTTGAAAACTGTCTTCGCGTAATATCAAGCTAGAGATTCAACCTTATCAAAGATTTCTGTAGGACAACGAGATGTTTACGTGAAAATGTTTATCAACACGACAATGTCTATCATTCGCGATCTCCTATTATGTTCATAATTCAGTATTGAAGTTACCGTCGATATTTGCGCACAGTTATCAGAAAGTGAAAATGAATTTTTCTAATAGCGAAAAAGTTGATATGCTTTTAGTTTATGGTGAGTGCCATAAAAATGCAATAGAAGCAAAAGCTATGTACGCCGAAATGTATCCTGAACGAAATCAACGGTCTCGATGGATATTTGAGAGAATGTGTAAATCCCTTCGACAAACTGAAAGTTTCACGGTTATCAAACGAAATTTAAGAAAAACTGTTACTACCGATGAAAACATAATTGCGACCCCATATTAGTACACGGCAAATTTCGCGAGGTTCTGGTATCAGACAACCAAGCGTGCTACGAATCCTTCATGATGAGAAACATTATCATTACCGTGTAGCACTTCATCAGTAGCTCCACGGAACGGATTATGAAAACCGCGTTCGGTTCTGCCAGTGGTTCCTGGATAAAATGGGCAATGACAATTCTTTTTCTAATAAAGTATTGTTCACCGATGAAGCAACATTTACCAATTGCAGGCAAATTAATTTGAAAAATACGCACTATTGGGCAACAGAAAATTCTCACTGGAGGAGAGAAGTTGACCATCAACGTCAATGGAATATCAATGTGTGGTGTTGAATATTCCGAAATCAATTGATAGGACCATGTTTTATTGATGGTCGACTAACGGGACAAAAATATGCGTATTTTCTAAATGAAACTTTACCAACTTTATTAGAAAATGTAGCGTTAAATGTTCGTACACAAATCTGGTACCAACATGATGAATGCCCTGCACATTGCGCACGTAATGTTAGGCAAGTGCTGGATAGAAAATTTCCCAATCGATGGATTTGTCGTGGTGGACAATTTCTGTGACCTCCACGCTCACCGGACCTTACTCCTTTAGACTATTCTTTGTGGGGCAAATTAAAGGATAACGGTGCATCAAGAACCACCGACAACACCTGAGAATATGAAGCACCGTATTCGTGAAGCAAGCATGACACTCAGTGCGGACATGATACAACCTTCAGTGTCATCATTAGTTAGTAGATTGCATCACTGTTTTAATGTTAATCGACATCAGTTCCGACACCAGTACGTTAGTTGCGATATTACGCAAAGATAGTTTTCAAGAAACAAAGTGAAATTACTCGTTAGTTATTAGGGTTACGGCTGATAAAGGTCAGTACTTTTTTTTATTCACAATTTTGCGTACTTACACAATTTGCTATAAAAAAATAGCATTTCATTTAAAAAAGCGACGTTGACCTTGAAATCTCCAAAACGCCTCCACCACAATAAAAAAAGATATGCAGCACATAATGCATCTTTTAAGTTCCGTGGACCACCCTGTATACTCCAGAACTTCACCGTCTGGTATGGCAATTCGATTCGCTATTATAGTCTTCTCGTGAACATAATCGTGGAATGTTTCGTTCTTTTTCCACGTTCGCTCCTTGAAACGTCGTCTCATCAATATCTTCTTCGGCCGATGGTAGAACATGCCTCGTAGTTCGTCGAGTAGCACGTTTGATGTCACTCCGACATGCTCAGGCTTAGAATGAAACCATTCTGACGCACATCCTTCCAGCCTTGTACCGATCAGAATTCTCGTGAGGTTGTCATTGAGACAGTATGAGGTTCTGAGAAATCTCACTTGTTCTTCCCATGTCTCAAAAATTTCCGCGTTCCCGTTGATATAACTCAGTAAATCCGCCACAGAACTCACATTATACTTTGATAATTGCGTGGGCATTCCGTCGTTGTCCATGGTCGAGCTTCGATTCTCATCTGAATCCCGTGTTTGATCGTTCACAACGTTCTCTATTGTCCAATGTATAGTCGCGTCTTGCAAGTCCGCGCGCTGCATACGACATAGCAGCTCGATCTAGCGTCGTGTAAAGGCGAGCTCACGCTCGGCCAATTCTTCTCGTTCATAGATTTCGATCTCTCGATTGGGACCGAATTGTCTCGCGTGACGTTCGAGTTCTTCTCTGTGACGTCGTATTTCTTCGTCGTCAGGAGTTAACAGATTGTTACCTCCACCAACAGCACCATCACCGTCTTTGTCTTTTTCATTCATCGTGCATTCGTTTTCCTCGCTGAATGTTTTTAACCACTGTCCACTCGGATCGTCGTTTACTAACCGTTTTATAAGATCGATTTTCAATCCAGCCGTGCTTAGCCCTTTTCGTTTCAAAATATCTTTCAGCTCAGACACAGTAAAACTCTTTGTATCGATCTCATCCATCGACATTGCTTCGTGTATCGTTCGTCGTTCATGTCTGCGCGTTGTTTTCCCCCCCTTTTCTTTTATCACCAAACTTCTTGAAACTTCTTACTCGATTGGTTCGTGACCCTTTTGTCTCGTTCGCCGTACGTCGTATGTCGTTCGTTAGCCGTTGTGCGTCGTTTCTTTGTGTCGTCTTTCGTTCGTCGTTCGTCGTTTATTGTCCACTTTTCACTCGCGTTACCTCTCAGTATCCCGGACGAGCCCCCAAAAAGTTGTGATATTCTTATTCGTATATGGCTGGGTCTGGGAGGCAACACACTGGGGAAAGATTTAGAACAATTTATTCAATGTCACATAAAGCTCTTACTCGTACACTCGCACATCTTACAATTAGACTGTTTTCTTATTCCTAATTCGTCATCCCACGACGGGCAGCGTGGCGCTGCTGTTTGTCGGCGCCCTCGCTTAGCGCGTTCGCTAACCACCATCTACTTGTACGAGCCGTGAAACACTAGGCCCACTACAATACTGGTATTCGATAAAAAGTTTTTTTATAATTAGGATTTGCAACGTACAACTAGTTCAACTTTTATTTTTACTTATATTAACGGTTATATGGCATCAGCATCGCCGCAGATCACAGAAATTCGAAAACGATTTGAAAAAAAAACTTAGGAATTATTTCATGCTCGAAACGCGGAAAGCGAACTGAATACCTTTCTTCTCTCCGTTAAGTAAAAGTAAAGATTTAATTAAATAAGGTGTTCGGAGACGAAATGAAATCTGGAATAATAGAAAACAGTTAGTTTTTAAAACAACAATATGCAACGGAATATGACTTTAAAAACTGTTTTGGTTTTTAACGTGAGAAGGTGAAGTGACTTATATAGTACAGTGACTGGGGTACAGTTTTTGTAGATTTCTGAAGCAAAGATGTTCTCTTTCGTACGTCATCCAATGTTTGGCTGTACTTCGAAGTAATAACGTCTGTTAGCAGAACATGTGGTTAAAATGTAAGTTTAATGTTAATAAAAGCATCGAACTATTAAGAAAAACTAACCGACTATTACAGATGCCGCTTTTGTGTCTGAAATCTTATGTGATCCCGCTGTTTGACCAGTCCACGTAGTCATTTTCCCAACTTCATTCGTTATCGCAAAGCACATTATGGCTCCCATTTGATCGCGAAGGTTTTGATCTCCGAAGATTTTTAATTCTTTTCTCAAAAAGCAGAGTAGAATATAAATACATCAAAAACGACTTTGAAGAACCATTTTATTTCAATCGAGTACGGTATACTTACGTATTTGCGACAATGCAGATCATTTTCGTTTAATAAATTCTCTAACTCGAACAACTCGACTTTGGTTGTTACAGGAAGACCAGACAGGCAAACTTTGTCTTCTGGATCGTCGTTACTCTGATTTCCGTGTTGCGCATTGGTTTGCAAATGTGACGAAATTTCATTTTGCTTACTTATAATTAGTATCATTCGCACCAACTGTGTTGTATGGTCTCTGCAGTTTACTGTCATTAAAAAATTGAATACTAGATTAGTGGTCGAAAAAGTAACGCATGAACAAACCGGTAAATAACACTGTACTGACCGCAGTCATTCTTTTCTTTCGGCTGCTTGATTTCACTTGACAGCTCATCGTCGTTTGGCGGCTCATTATTATTTAGAATCTTAGTGTCTTCAGAATCAAGTATTGCATCGTTTTGAGGATCAAGTATCATATCGTGTAGAGGCTGAGTAACGTTTGGATGATCTTCTGTAATTTCCTGATCAGCTTCCTGCCTTTGATGTCCAACGTCATCGACGAACTCCTGAACGTTCTCAATGTCTTCAACAGATTGAAGTAGGTAGCCAGCATTTAATGAATATTAATAAAATATATGAAGAATATTGTACAACAGAAATAAAACATCGTCCACTAACCCACTTTGTAGTTGAAGTAGCAAGCTGTTCTGTTGTTCTGTAGACAGTCGTTTCAATAATTCTTGATTCAAAACTAGCAATTCCGGAGTGCGTCCGTGTTCTCTTACTATTGTTTTCACAGTTACATCAGCGTGCCAAAAATCTATTTGATCGGATGTCCATTGTTTAAGTTAAATAACAAATACAATTTTCCGATACGTAGTTGGAAGGCGATAAAGAAAGTTTCTTTTGTATCCTCCAATAGACAGGACAATTGGGCGCCATGTTGAATAAATCTGGAGCAAAATTAAAAAAAATACAAAACCAGTCCAACATGTTTCTCTCATCACTGCTGCTCTGAATGAATTGCTGAACGTAAGCACAATCATTACTTGGTATAACAAAACCCTTCCTCTCAATTTGATTAACTGCCCAATGAAGGGATTAAACAAGCTCTTCAAATTTATAAATACCTAACAGTGTAGAGTCACACGGATCTATTTTAGCACCGTTTATTATTTTATGGCCAAGAATTACGAGATTTGAACCACGATGGCAAATATTTTTTATTAACGATACTTCCGTTTTTTGAGTAGCAGCAGTTATTCGGTAATTTGTCTGACAATCGGAAGTTGTTAAATGTTACGGACGAAAACGCGTTAGAAAAGACGTCTGAGAGGGCACTATTCTTATTGTTAGCCTTATTCAGTACATATTTGGATCTGTAAAATTGGGCAGTAGGTTTTTGATTATTAATTCGTTCTAAGAGTCGGTTCATAACTTGCGCTAGTGGACGGGACTCGGTTTTCAACAAGGACTTAATTTTGTGCAAGTAATCTTCAAATAGGAAACAACTAAATGAATCAAGAGGTCCATAACGAAGTACATCGGCCAGAAGATGAATTAAGTTGTGAATGTTGAAAATCAGCATTAATTAACCAGAATTTGTTACGTACGCCGCAACGCAACCCTTTGCCCCCCCCCCACCCCTCCCCTCAACACTCACATTAGTAAAAGGGTCAAGAACCACAACGATGTAACCGATCTCCGAAGAACATGCGTTATTTGTTATAAGTTATAGATTACAATAATTAAGGGACACCATCATATTGTACACGACATCTCATACACTCT
>JARPRH010000513.1:205820-215986 GCA_031763665.1 Calameuta haemorrhoidalis | reverse complement strand
AATCGATACTCAAGATAGAATGGCGATGGAAGATAATTTCAACGAAGCAATGGCGAATGTGGATATTCAATTGTTGGGAGGCGTAACTATTGGAGGTGAACATGAGCAATCAACGACTTTTAAGACTAATCCGGCGCGTGAAACTTATTTGCTAAAATTATGCCAATCCACCAACGCATCATTAGATTCTGAGGATATAGTTCAAAGTGACTTGCCAACAAGCAGGAAACCTGATCAAACGAATTTACACGTTGATTCATCAAGTGCCTCGAAGAAGTTCAAAGAATTTTTCAATCTATCACAGTTTCCCAATAATTCGAAAAAAGAAAATTGCAACGTCAATGCATCACAGGACAGAGTTTTGTCAACCATAGATCTTATCCCAATTTTTCAGGACGAAAGTAAACAAAAAAGTTTTGTGCCTCCCAAATTGAAATCAAATCAATCGAAAACACAACACGCTTGCGATACATCAATAAAAACAGCTGTGCATAATAATGTTACTTGTATTGAGGCAAATAGCAGTACAGCTTATCAAATTGAGGAGAAATATATTAAGAATAGGAATGTGTCTGATAAAAAGACAGCAACTTGCCAATCGGTGACGCCATTCACGATGCAAAATCAAGACACAGGAGTTTATGATGAGTTATTGCATCAACCTATTATTTGCGAACGTAGCTCATTGATGAATATATCAGAAGAAATTATGGTCTTCAAAAATACCCAGGATAAACTTTGTGGCAAAAGCAAATCAAAGATTCTAGAAACATCTGCTGTCAAAGAAATGAAATCTCAAAATGCTAGTATGAAGACAAAGAAATCAGTTTCTATACATACTACTAATACAAAAAATTGTTCTTCGGGAGATTCTTGCAATAAGGTATAGCTATTATCCTTTTTATGATGACTAATCGTATAAAAATTGTATTTATAATATGAATTTTTAATTAACATGGTACACTTTTTAGGATGATGACATACCATACAGCGAGGATGACGGTGTTGAAAAAACGCCTGAAAGTAAATTAAAAGTGTGAGTCAGTTTTATTTTATTGCTCTTTCTTTGAAACGGCACTGTTTGTTTTCTGTTATACAGTGTTAAACAATTTTCGGATTTGTTAAGTAAGATGTATCCGAGATGAAAAAGTATGAAATTAACCGTGTTTAAAGCTTCGTTTTATTCAAAAAATTAAAGATTAGTGCTTTAATGAAAGGGTTGGTTAAGGAATTTGGAGCGGGTCATGGGTTAAACTCTGAGTTATCTAGTATACACTATCTAGTGCAATGCTAATATACCCTTATCATTGAACTTCCCCACAGCAACAGAGAAGGTAGGTAAACGAAATGAAGCGAAAAGGGAAGGTTATGCAGGATCACATATCATATGCTATAGTTAAATGAAAGTCCAGTCGACACTATTCAAATTATTATTTAGATCCAAATTTAATAGTAGTAGCTCCACAACTATATTCAGACCGAACACATCAACAGACGAGGGAATCAATAAGCTGGCGGTCCCGAAGACCTATTTGCAAAATAATATTTACAAATTTACAAGACCTATCCTACAGAAGTATACATATATCGTACTCGATATGATACGGTAATACACTAGATGTATACAATAATTCCTCACACAATATACAAGCAAAAGCATATTATACAGAATTTAACATTAACGAGTGCTAACGGACTCACGACACCCTTGCGCCAAGGAAACGATTCCGCGATGCGTGGACTGTATAGACGGTAACGCAAAATCAAAATTCGACCCATAAACGATATTAAATAGCACTGATCCTCCAGAGCGTCACCGATTAGTAATCCGCGGATACAATAAAGATCAGGAATGTGTAAGGCACGAAACTGCGACACGGTCTATCTCTCATTAACATAAATATGGCTAACTCACAAAAGCATCACTCATCGTCTTCCTAGTCGCTCCAGTTATCCTCAAGACACAATCTCTTTGATACTAGATCTCTCAAGCGGTCGTAAAACGGGACGGTAGATTATACAAATCAGAAAAAAGCTAGAACAAAACAATACGAGATTATACAAAATTTACCAGATGAATACACATCTGTTTCTAGGCTCTGCCAGTCCGCGAGTGACGCTAGGAATTTGGAAAACCGGGAACCTTCCCAAGAGGCGTGCTGTAGTACATCTCATAGGCTAATCTGATTGGCGGATATATCGGTTTCGCCAGAACGCCCGCGATTTTCAATTCTTTTCTTTGAACCCGATAAAGTAGATCCTAGCATCTTTCGTGTTTGGGATGGCTGCAGTGATATTTTCGAGAAGCGGAAATCACATCCACCTCTGCTCCCTTGATGGACGGCTCCAGGTAGTCATTGCAACTTCGTGAGACGCTCGCCGTCCTATGTAGCTGGCCTCTTAGGGTTTGTGCTCCTGTTGGCACTCACGGGGCCTGTAGTATTCAAATGTCGACAGGATTCCTTTGGATACGCTTGAAGAACATAAAACAAAAAAACATTTTCACGAGGAAAATGAGTATAAAAACAAGTAATATACAGTCCAATGCCACGAAATCCTCCTTCCCCACGCATAGGGCCCCACGATGTAGCCCGAAAGCGTAGCATGTTACCTTTTGTGGCGTGAATCTCGAAATGCCATGTCATTTTTCAACCCTCTTGTGGAGGTTCAAAAATGTTGCCATTTGAAGAAACTGGCTTTATGCTTGCAACATAGAAGCATAAATTCTGTTTGCACTGGCTTTCCCCCTTCGTACCCTACAACTTTAATCTGACACATTTTGCTGTCTCGCTTTTCCTTAAACAAATGTTCAATCGTCCTGTTTTAAATGAGACACCTTGTATATAGGTTTGATACCAAAGAGATACTTTAGGAACACGAAAAATTAAGGGGCGTTCACAATAACAAGCTAACGGTTTTTTTTTTGTTGAACTAATACTTTGGGACATCACAGCATTGAAATTCTGACCTAATCTAACCTAACGAAACCTAACGAAATATTGTAAGCCCATCACAAATATTGGATGCCTAACATTGAAAAAATATAAACAAATTTGGTGTGACAGTCTGCTTTATGGTCCTCAAAACAGTCATTACGCTGGAAAATCTTTGAGGACGGTTCCCAAAACAGCTACTTGTCCCCAAAATAGGGACTTCGTAAATGAAATCGTCCCTAAAGTATCCCTTAGCAATAAATATGTATGTATTGTAACGAAAGAAACAAATGATAAAGATAAAAATGTAGAAAGTTATTCCAAGGTACAGGACGATTTTTCGCTTACAATTGCTAATTGCGCGATCCATCTGAAGCTAACTTTTGCCTTACACGGCTATACCTCCCACCATGCAGCTATGACCTACGGAAACCCTTCGTTCTGATTGGTGCATCTTTAATGCTTCCCATTTAAAAACTATACCGAATTTTGACAAACAGTTTGCGGGAGGGTACTCGGGGGACCTCTAGACATCACCCACTGTCCGATTTTAAGGTAATTCTGGGATATTCTTGTATATATAGCATGACGTTACGCGTTAATCTCCCTTTTTGAAAAGGCTGAGCTGTCGTCTTTTCCGATAGAGCATAGCCGTCGCTCCAAGACCGTCAGCCACAATTACAGTAAACACTCTAGGGTCTTATTTAAAAATGTAATTTCTCTTTGCCTTCTTATTCGTTTCAAGCTTTCTTTAAAATATCTCATATGTAACCAACCGCATCCATACTGTTGACACCGAGAGGGAGCTCATAGACGAACTACCCTGACACCAAAATAACTATTATTACGGATAATAACTGCTCTCAAAAGAACTCCCGATAAGGGGCCAAAAACGAAATAGAAGGCCATACCGATTGCTACTTCGGAGGTAGGGAGACAAGAGGGACACTGGTACCGCGACGTCGACTAAAAAAGCGCGTGCGTGTTACCGACCGCGCCTTCTCAAGAGCTTCTCTCATCACCATGGAGAAGATAGCTGCCGTAAAGAAAGCAGGCTATCAGAACCCGCGTATCCGAGGAAATACTAACAATAAGTTGGAGATGACGGGCAAGCACAAAGATGTTGCTACCTTGAGACCTTTGGTAACGGAGAGGATAATCCTGATCGGACTCGCTATTGTAGGGCTTACTGGGGTTGCTGCTCCGATTTCCGATCGGAAGGCTTACTAGGATGGATAGGGGTCTACTCTATTAAGGAAAAGCTAGTTTGAGAAGCGAGCATTTCATTGTAATTGTTAGTCCTCGAAATCCATTGGGGGAAGTTATCAACTGATTACGAATAATTTAGAATTATCGATAATTATGTTTACCAATTACGCAGGTCGAGATGTAGAATTTTAAAATAAATTTCGAATGGTGCCGATAATTTGCTGAAAGCTAGATGTCACAAATGGGATCGTAGCGAGACCCAACAGGCTCTGTTGTCGTGCCGTCAAAGATAGGGACTCGTCACTGACGGGCAACGAATGAACCAAGGATTCATTCTTCACCGAGCAATCGAAATTGTGGACAGCAATTCAGGGACAGAAAATTAGCTTAGGTATCGAATAAAAATCCAGCTATCGAAGGGCTATCTGTACATGTTTGCTATGCTCGAGTTACTTTGTCTTATCAAACTCACAAACTCCCATGCATAATTTTAACATCTCGGTTTAATTTACCGATCGAAAGGATCGTAATCAACGGGATTATGTTATATCATATCATAGTTTCTCATATAATATTATTTAACGCTATATTGAATTATTCTTTCTGTTGATCTGGCTATATTTTTGTCTTTATAATATTTATCGTAATGTTTCTCTAAGGGATTTAGATTGCGCTAGGAAGAATCTGTTTCGCTATTATTTCTTGATAGTAAAATGTACTACTTTTGTTTTAATTCATATCGGTTCTCGTTATCAGTAGATTGTCATTCTCTCTATTTATACTCTGCTCAATATTATATCTGATATCATTTCTCTAATTTTCATTGTATTATATAGTTCGAAACTTATTTGCCTTGTTCCTTGCTAATGATTATCTTTATGTGATTAGCAATTTCGCCACTGCGATCTTGCCTTATAACAATTGTTAACGATATGACTGTACAATATCGTCGTGTACGTGTCAGTATAATGAGTTACTAATCTTGTTGCACATTCATTTACGGAAAATTGCTACCGGCTGCGTTAACCTGTGGCTTTTTCACGATCTTTGCATCATATTTGTATCATTTTATGAAGTTTGTATTTCGTTGGTATTATTTAATTCTATGTGGTTTTTTGCATGGTCCCGATTTTGGCCCTTTCACTCGTAATATTGTTCTCGTGCGGGAGATGCCTCTTCATATAGTATTTTTCTCCAATTTTTACTTTGTATCGCTTCATTCTTATTACCTTGCTTTATCATATTTGTTATTTTTCTTTCGAATCTTTGTTAAATTTTATGGAAACCCTAATGAGAAAAGGTCACTGTTATTATTTAATCTTGCTGTAGTTTTCGCTTTACCTCTATCTCTTTCCATTGATTCTATCCTTTTAAGGTCTTCCCTCTATGTTCCGTAATAGATGAGTTAGCAAAATAATCGCGTAGGGACTATATGCCGCTTTGTTTCCGAAAAACGGATATCCACAGGGATATTTAGTGCCTAACATTTCTTTTTCGTTGTCCAATGTGACAACAGATATAATTTACATGAACGCATCCATTTATTGGGGCTTATCCATTCATTGGTGGAGTTACTCTAAATATTTTTATTTAAATAAAATTAAAAGCACTCTGTCACATTTATTAACATTATTCACATAAACCTATATTTTATTTCAGTTTGAAACAGGTTTTAAAATCATTGTATGTTTTCTCGTATTTTAAAATTACTCATAAAAGCTTTTACATAAATTTACTTGAAGGATTGTGAAGCGATTTTTGATACCGAAGAGACCTATAGACTGGATACCATCGCTTTTTCTATTAGTTTAGTAATTCTGATACTGAGTGATTTTAGTAGTGCGCGTAGGGATTATATCATTAACTATTTTTCCAAGGTGACAAGATCTATTATTATAATTATTTGTAATATTATTAATTTATTGAATTCAATAAACATAAATAGCTAGAGATTGGTATACTGATGGGAAACCCATCTGTATTATACTGGAGTAGACCGGTAAAAATCGTTCAAATAAAGAATTTGAATTTAAAAAAAAAAACACATTTTAAAGCGATGACTTCACAACTCTTTTTTTAGGACTTCACGAAAGTATGTCCTGGATTTAAATTTTTTTTTCAATATTTATCAGTAGTAGAAATGTTTTTGAATCGAAACTCAAATTCGAGGTCATTTCAATGATTCTCATATTCCAAACATTCGAGTTTATTTAACTAATTGTAAGTATTTCATTTGCATTATTTTCTTTCTCTATGACGTAAGAGATTTTGTACGCTAATCTGATTTAAACTTACCAAACAATCTTTGAGTTAAGGAAGCGCTGCAACTTTCTTAATATTTGCTAATAGAAGTGTTCTGAGGCCGAAAGTAGTAGGGACGTGTGAACTTGGGATATTTGTTTTTTCGCTTCTAATCTATGGTGGCTACGTGATGAGTGAAGCAAGCTCTATATGCCTTTTGTATATTACATGATCAGTGCAATATTTTGTTAATAATAATTATTTTCGTATTTTTAATTAATTATTATTATTATTTAATATTTATTATTATTTATATATATAATAATTTAATTAATAATAATTAATAATAATTAAGTTCGTAATTATTACGAACGTAAATAAATAAAATAAGACATTACTAAAAGTTTTTATCTATATTTAAAAAATAAGTAGAACATTAATTAAATGAGTTATTGCATTTTCAGAAATTCACATGCTCCAAACACAAGTTCTCCAGAAAGCTGGATGTCACTAAATTTGACACCAATTCGAAAAATAGTGAAAAAGCCATCGATAACAACTCCAAGTATGAACTACGCGAAAGAGCGACCAGTAGCATCATATAGTAATGCAGTCTTGGCTTATGGTTCAAAGGTTTTAGAGACACCGAATCGTGACAGTAGATTATTCATGCTCTATGAAAGTACACCAAAAATCTCGCACACAGCTAGAAATAGTTGGGTAGCACCCGAAGCCCGTCTGAAAGAACGGAAATCTCAATTGAACCTGAGTACAGCAAGGACATTGACGTGTGCAAAACCACAAATGTGCAAGTCAACGTCTAAATTATGTTTCTTATGCACCACCTTGACCACCGAGCAAATTAAAAATGTGCAGCGGTTTGCTAAACTAGTGGGTGCTGAATTTACTAATGTTTTTCACCCAGAAGTGACGCATGTTATTGTTGTAACAGACTCGGAAAATAATTTGATTCCCAGAACGTTGAAATATCTACAAGCTATTGCCCATAAGAAATGGGTGGTCTCATATTCATGGGTCTTGGACTCCCTGAAACAGGGAACTTTACTTGAAGAGGAGAAGTATGAACCTGTGGACGTGTTTTCTAGCGAGCCGGCCTCGAGAAAGTCGAGATTGCACCAGGATGCTCTTTTTGAAGGATTTGCATTTTTGTGTGTTGGACCATTTGAGGGCGCCACTGTTGAAAATTATGAGGTAAGACCAATCATTAGACACTATATTATTCTTGTTAATTTTTCACTAGTTTGTGCATCCACGTAACGTTTCCAATACATCAATCCATAGTACGATATTGTTTATCAATGATATATGAATACATTGAGAAAGTAGAAACCTAGATATATGAATACATTGAAATAGAATGTACATTGGTGCATGTTGACATAAATATCGATACGCATGGATAGTTTCATTACACATTTTTAATTGCTTTACTGCCATTGAATATTTCCATTTCTGTTATTTTTTATATATAGATTAGGTCAGAAATTGCTTCAGGCTTCTATTATTTCTATACAGAGAAACTTTTGTATGAATTATTCCTTAAAAAATATTAAAGATATACTTAAAATATATTAAAAATTGTAACTTGAATTTAAAAATGAACACAAAAAATTGTCACTGTTATACAGTATGGCAATATCTATTAGGATATACCAGATATATCTTTGAGATATTGGTGTAGTAATTTTCATCCGATTCAGTATACTGTTTTTTATCGGAGGGTTAAATAGGAAAAGTACTTTTCTGATTGAAGACGTGTGTGCACGTGTATGTGTATATAATGTGTGGAAAAGCTTCCGAAGATTACACGTGTAAATTCTTGAAGTAGGGGATACCATTTAGGTAACTTTAATTATATTTTGCAACAAATGTGCAACTTTGAGCGGCAGTTGGAGACCACGAGATCGCTGACACGCTATCAAGATACTACCATTGGAGGTGCCTGAAAAGGCACTTTATTACAAAAATACACGTCTCTCTCTGAGCTTGATTACAGATGCACTTCTTTGTTTTCTCATGATCGCCTAATCGGATTCGCTGGCTTTTTCTTTCTTGGGATGCTGGAAATATGGAAATTTCCTCATGGAAATTTTCCTCTGGGATTGTAGTATAGAAAAAATTCCTTGAAATACTATAGTCTGTATAATATTTTTTGCTACTTTGATAGTAACAATTTCTGTATCTATGAAATTTCTTTTCATAACTTCAGTATATTTAGTTTGACAATCTTTCGTATAAAAATTTCTCTATGTATTTCTATATATCAGTTATATCTTAAGAAAAAGGTACACTATGAATATTAAAATAATGTTGTGTTGTTTTTAGTTGTCTATTTAGTTAACTATTTAATGAATTTGAGAATACTTACTTAATACTCTTAGCTGGTATTCCTGCAGTGCATGGTAGTGTTTGTCACTATTAGGAATAGATGACACACTGAAACAGAACAATTTTTATTATTTAGGATCTTGTGCGTTGTACTGGAGGGCATGTCGTTCAAACACTAGATGCGTTAGCAGCATCGAATCACAAGTGGAAATTTATTATAATTCCTGATGTTATTCATGACAACCAACTGATTGGTAAATGTTTATTCTTATTCACATTATTCATTTTATTTTTGTTTTGACATATATCTATAAAAATTTTGTTCTCATTCTATAGGTTGGTATCAAAGAACAAAAGCAGTACCCGTACTTAATGAATGGCTTTTAGAATGTATCAGTCAATATGCAATAATCTCGCTTCACTCTTTTATTCGTGAATTAACATCTCAAGATCTTTTGGAATTAGGGTTTCCACTGGAACTTGTTGAGCCTGAGGAAAGCGATGTGACTAATGATGCATCACCTTAAGATTAATAACTTCTGTTGTCTTCTTCATGTCTTAGGAGCTTTTTTGTGAATTGTGCCATAATCTATTGTAATTCATTGCAAAGTTTGGATTGTGGCAGTTATATTTCATCGCATTTATTGTCATTATTATTTATAACATTTTTTAATTGTATTCTATCATTAAGTTTCGTTAATCATTCAAATAAAAAGATACACTATAAGTTTACGCTATAAAAAGGTTTCAGAGCTACTAACAATAATTTATTTATTATAATTTTTTCTAATAATTGATTCTGTTTTACAGATTAATTCAATTGTGAAATTGTTGTGTACCAAGTGCCTATAGTCCATTAATGAGTAAACTGTTTTTTTCGCAGATGGCAAACTGGACTTCTTAGCAATTCATACGTAACATTCCATACAATTCCAGAAATATATTCTAAATAAAAAGATTTAATATATTTCAGTGTAAAACCATGTACATGCATATTTTGTAATAAAAAATGTATGCAACATTTTATGCTAGAAATTTCGTTGTTATGTACAGTATATATCACAAAAACAAACTTTACTCATTAACCGCTTATAGTAATGAGTACTATATAAATCAGAAAAAATCGACTCATTTCTTGATTTCAAATGTTATGTACTGATTTAAGATGTAAATAAAATTGAAAATTGTCTGCGATTTACTTTTCAACTAATAAATAGCAAATAAATGATATAAATATTTTATCCCTAATGATTAAAAACATTATTAATGATAAGGAATTAATCGAAAAAGCTATATTATTTGTTAAAAGGTTTTAGATGTTAATCTGACATTTTGGTGAAAATTTCTGTAATCATATCTCCCAAAAAACACTTACGTGTAAAAAACTACGCCAAGTACAGGATTGCTATGAATTCCTCCAATAAAAAGTATTGA
>JARPRH010000513.1:109566-120215 GCA_031763665.1 Calameuta haemorrhoidalis | reverse complement strand
GCACGTTCGTCTTTGCGCCCGAGAGAACCGAGGTCGACAACACCCTCGATGCAATCAAACTTCTGAGAATATTCCTCAAAGGTTTTGATTGTCATTTCATCAAATTTCACCGCGTACACGCGCTCTTCGGACGGAAGATTTGAGATTTTTACCGTCAATTTCTCGAAGATGAAATTACAGAAGCCGGGTTTGATATCCACCCCTGATACCCAGTTGCGGACGCTACTCTCCGACGGAAACGAGCAACCTGCGTTTCTCAAACGCGTATACGCCGATGCAGAGTAATAATACAGCTGCTTCGCAAGGTCTTTTTCCTCCTCCGAGTAAGGAGTCCTGTTGCGATGCAACTGCAACTTCACCATCGTTCACGCTGCGGGTTCCGTGCATTTGTGGCGGTCGAGGAAGTCGTCAACAGAGCTTTGTCTTGCCTTCCTTGCGAGGTGCTTGTTTTTTTGACCACAATCGCTTTAACTTCTACCGAAGTACGCGGACCGTATTTTGGTAAACCAAATTTTTACGTATTAGCGCCGCATTAGACTTCTTCAGATATCCTATCTGTTTCTGAAGACTGTCAGTCAATCTTTCTAGAGTTTCTGGTGTAGACGGTTCGAAAGAAGGGGTAGTCGACTGGGCACTCTTTTCGATGTTTCTCCACGCACACTCTTCGTCATCTGATTCGCAAAAGTCCAACGCTACTCTTTTATATGCACGGACATGCTCCGAAACTGAAAACTTCGTGCTTACGGCGGTGCTTACGGATGTATCAATTAAGAGACCCACCGATGACGTGGATGAAGTACAATTTGTTCCTTCAGCGGATTTATCGCTCATTAATAACTGCGATTGGACCGAATGCAACGATTCGATAGCCGCGAAGGTACTTACCGCTGCGCATTCTTCTAGGGGTGGTTCTTTGATCTTCGTCGTTTCCATCAAAAGATGAGTCGTTCGGACGAAGGCTTTGGGAACCGCGTCGCAAGATAGACGCCGATTTTGGCCTATAAAACAGCTCGGTTCAAAATGTTCCTCGCATAATCCACTACTTCGAAGAGTGGATGGCGCCAACACTTTCAGCCGCTCGTCACTTACAACGTAAAAAATGGTCGAGCCGCCATATAAAATAATGTTACAGAATTATTTTCCATCGCCTTAAATCGAAATGCAAAACATTGAAGAAATTACTGCTGGGTTTGCTGATGGGCTGCTGACGCATAAAAGTGACTGTGGAAGGATGAAAAAGGAGTTGGCAAACCTGATAGAGCCATATTGAATCGTTAGGTATAATATAATAAGTATTAAAATTACAAACGAAATACAGACCGACAGTCTTGGTCGGAACAATCAATGAATCTTGACATTAGATTATTGGAAAACGGAGAAACCTACTTCTTATTTATAAAAAATTATAAACGATATTATCAGATATATAGTGTGACGTGGTGGATTGCACCCGTCTAATCCTCCGCGGAAATCGCGCCGAAACGCGAGAATGGCGAAAGGCCAGGGAAAAGTCCAGGCAGGATCCACCGACCGCAAGGGCCTCTTTAGACCTTTGACAAGAGATTTGATTATTTCTTTTGTTTTTGCCGTGTACTCTGCCGGAGTTCGAATGGGTTTCTCGCTCGCCGTGCCCGAGAAGACGCGACGTTGGAGAGAACGAGAGGGAAGAGCCAGCTGGAGTGCCAGGAGAAGGGAGCTGCGACATGCGAGGGTCGACACTCGCGCTATCTGTTGAGAGCAGCCTTACTGGCCCAAGGGACGCGGGACCGCCGTGACGTCACGCGGCAGCAACGCGCCCTGCCCGGCTAAGTTTCAACCACGTCGACTGGAAGTGGATTGAGCACCGTTACCGACCCTTATGGCTTAACGCCCACCGTCAGGTTCTTGTGCTTGAAAATATTTCGCGAGAACGAAGGATATATTCATCGTAAGACGAACATTTATGAATTGTACATTGTTCGATGCGATATTGAATAATTGTCACTATGACATGTTCGAAACTGCCGCGTGGCGAAGTTTCTGAGTTGAAGGATTCGTCCGCAGGGCGAATCGCCGCCCATTGGCCTAAGGGTGGGGATACTGTCTTTCTCGCGAGAAGATCGAGAATCAATTAATCCTGCTGGGACGCGTGAAGTTACCGGACGTCTGGTTTTGTTTTTGGGTCTTGTTCGACTAAGTACTACGCGAGTGCACGAAGTGCTGTGGGAAAGGCGATTGCTTCCTTGGATACGCGAACAAGGGAACCCCACGGTAAGCGAGTGCTTTTGACTTTTGTGAGCGACGTATTTTTGGGCACGGCTTGGTACGGAGTATTTGGTCTCGCGATTTGACTGCGCGTGCAGAGAACACGCTATTTCGGAATTGACCAAGGCACGAAGATCCGTCGACCGGCAGGGTTCACTGTGTCTTGAAATTGAATTGTGTTTCGTTTGATTTTTGAGATTTAGTTTTCCTAACATATCCGAATTGTTTCGTGTCTGTCCGTCCGCGAGGACTTTTGAAATCTTGTTTTGCGACGCGTAGAGCGCGTACAGGTCCTCGACGGTCGGTTATCGTGTAAAGGTGAACGCGGATTAGCCGCTTCATAATTTTCGAACGTGTAAGGTACGCGAAGTACCGAGTTGTATCTTTCTCGAATTTTGATTGTATCGTAACTGAACACTTTCTTTTTTTTTGGTCACTCTTATTGTGTTTTTGTATTTCGGTATTGTAAAAGATCGTCGCGCTTCGCGCCGCCGGTCTATTAAATAAACCGAACCTTTTGGATTTTAATTCGACGTGTCCGAATTTATTTTGTGTGTCGCGTGAACGTCTAGACCTATCCGTCCTATTGTTCCGAATCCCGACGCCTGCGCGGTACTGAGTTAGCCAAGGAGGGCCTGAACGAAAAGAATTTACTCGAAGCGATCGCGCGTTGCACGTGTAGCTGCAGCGCCAGTCTAAGACACGCCCATGCCTATATCTATAGTTTGTCAACAAATTTAAATGACGCTTGCTCGGACTGTGAAACAATTGCTAAGCACAGAATTTGTGGGAAGCTATTGTAAAGCAGCTATCTTTGGCATCCGCGAGTGTATCTCCCACCACGCTGCCATAACTCACGAAAATTCTTCATTCTGATTGGTGCCACTTAAATGGTTCTCATTTAAAAACTATTGCGAATTTTAGCAAACGGTTTGCGGGAGGGTACTCAGGGCACCTCCAGCCATCGCCCGCTTTCCGATCCAAAAGTAATTCTAGGATACCCTGAATATATTTTAACATCCGGGGCGTAAAAAAATGAACACCCCGTATTTACCCATTCACCTTTAATTTGTGCTATCCGAGTTACAATCGCGCATCGCCTAGCACTACCCACTACGCCAACATCATTCCCGTACTCGCCGCCCGATTTTCATTCTGCTAGTGACAGATTGAGAGCAAACATGGTAAGCCTTCTAAAAAAAAATAATAATGTCGATCGACATTTAGCAATAAAATAACAAATAAATTTTGTTGTTTTTCGCAGACTGAAAATAAAGAAAACGATACAAGCTTCGATGCAGAAGTAGATAAACTAGCCGCACTCGTGCGGCATAGCGATTTGTGTAAGCTTGAAACTGAAATTCATAAACAATATAGCTTCATGATAATTTTTTTTGTATTGCCTGCAGAGATACAAAACTGGTGCAAGAGGAGGGAGCCACGGCAAGTTCATCCAAAGGTAAAAGAGCCGAAGTGGTCAAACCCGAATTTGTAGCCAAGAGTAAGTAAAAATTATCTATAAATAAGTAATAACTACGATATATTCATTATATATATTGTTGATCTGTTTGCAGAAGAAACAGGCCGCAAGTTGAAACTTGCAATTTGCTTCCTCCGAATCGTAGGTAGTGTACGAAGACTGTCTATGAGGAAGCATTTTCATTTTTTTTAGTCTTTGGCTTTCTTATTGATGATTCTTCGTTTACTACCAATGATTCAAAGGAAGGAATTGTAAAATTTAAATCCTTGGCTTCCTCATAGAGAGTCTTCGTACACTACCTACGATTCGGAGGAAGCAAATTGCAAGTTTCAACTTGCGGCCTGTTTAGAATTTTTTTAAGACATCTCTTTATGTAAATAATTATAGTTAGATCGTCACGATCTAACTTGTTTTAAAAATCTAAATCCATCATCGTTGCAAATAGAATCGTTTAATAAGTTACATTTTGATTTTCTCAGATTATTTGCCTCTCACAAATCGGGGTGCTTTATTCAACGTGAGTCCCCTTGCTTCTCACAAATGTCTTCTTTCCGCCTCGTTTCACTGTTTCCTATTAAGTACCTTGCTCAGGGAATGGTAGTAACGCATTTTGATTAATAATTAACATAAAATGCCTTCGCATTCGGTCTACGTCAGTTAAATATTGTATACTAGATGGATTTTGTCCTAAAGCTATAGAGATAGCAAATGCTGCGGCAAACAAACCACAAGAGTTCGAATCTGGTTGTTTCGTAACTTTTTCAAATACAATATTATTTAGCGTAAGATTTGGATATCGCCGTTCAATATACTTCCGTTCATCCGTTGCAAGATCCTTGTATGAATGTTTGTCAAAGTATAAGCTATCATAAATATGTAAGTTTATACCGTCGTAATAAATACAGTGCCAATGTGCTGTGTTATTTCCTCCTATAATCTGAATATCTTGAGTAAAAATCGGGTCAATCCAATGTAAACCTTGTACGAATAGTACATCTATTGGTTTAAAAGCTGTGTTATTCCCTATGATTTCTAAAATTTTATTTAACGGTCTATCGTCAAGCCATGAATCTTTCTCTAAAACATTCTCTTTTAATGTTTGCGGATGTTCCGCTCCAAAATCGATTTTTCCTATTGTATTTTTGTCATGTGTTCTGTATGGGCTGCCACTATTAATTTCTGTTATGTCAGTAATTATCGAACAATCTTTGGCTTCGTTATCGATTGATTCGATAATACCTGTATCCATATATTGATCTGAATTTTGTTTTTTTTCATCATGCTGATCTTCCGGTTCAGGATTATTATTTTCAAATTCCATCTCACAATCTATGCCATTTGATTTATATTTGCTGCCGCCCAGATCCAATCCAATAAATATCGGCTTATGATCAGAAAAATATGTTTCGTATACTCCAGCGTTATAATTTAACATTTCTTTTGACACGAATATTACGTCTATTTGTGTATTTAAATTTGTAGTTGAAATTTGGGGAGCGATAGCACGTTTGAATTGTAATCCATTTAAATATTTCTCAAAAAATTGTCCTGTATTATATGAATCTAAATTGAAATCACCTATGATAATTTTTTCAATCCCTAATGCTCCAATCAAAATATTATCTATTTCATGGGCAAACATAGTCCTGCTGACTAATGGAGATTTGTACCCGGTTATAATATTGACATCATTAACGATAATGTGTATCAAGTCAATATGATGGTGCTGCCCATTAATTTTTTCATCTTTTCTTATATGTTTTTTTATGTAGCCATGCATTTGTTTTCTCAGAAAACATATTAATCCCTTCGGTAAACGTTTATCATAATTATCAGATCGAAAAATAATATCAAAATTATCAATTATGAAGTTATCAGTTGAGATTGAATATGATTCCGCAAAAATAATTAAATCTGCTTGCCTATACCATCTGTCGCAATTTATATTAATAATATTTTTGTGTAATGATCGAACATTTTGGTAAATAATTTTTAATTTACTTCCAACTATTGATTTTGAGTACGATAATTCGAGAAATCTTTTTTCTCTTAACCGTTTGATTTCTAGCTCTAGTGGATTATCTTCAGATGGTTTGTTTGGAGGTTTAAAACTACCGAGAATATACAATCCTGATAATTTGGTGACTCTACTGAGAGCTACATACAGCATTGACCTTGTCATTCGTAAATTTTTTCTCAAATCCATACACAATTTTTCATATGTTTGCCCTTGACTCTTATGTATCGTTAATGCTTCAGCGGGTGTAACGGGAAATTGTTGCCTTACGGTTTGATATCCTAATCTGTCATTGCTATGTATCACGATAGAAATTGGTGATATCGGAACTAAATTTAATTCAATTGAATTTTCATTCATATAATTTATAAATGGTCTTCGTTGTTTGATGCCAACGGTTTCATGATTAAAATCTATCCATAATTTTACTGGTTCTGTTGTACCTGGTCGGAATGTTATTTGCTTTAAATTACCACAAGCACCGTTAACGAGACCATCTTGTACATCTATGTTTGACGTTATCATATAATTTATGCCAATTTTCAAAGAAACTTTAAAAGCCAAACCACCACATTCTGTTTTTTTTTGTTTTTCAATGATGTTAACAATTTGTTTCTCGTTTTACTATTGACTTTGCCCGAAACAGAATCTTTTGCTTTTGATTCATATGCTGTACCATCTTTTAATTTAATTCTAAGTGAGTTATAACTATCAGCCGAACTATTCTCAGAATATAATCTGATTGCATCGATGGGCACGTGCTCTTCGGTTGTTTCCCGTGATCGAATGAGAGTAATATCATCTTGAGACATTGTTCCCTTAGCAAGATTATTAAGTGCGATTATAAATTTTTCGTCTTCTTTTTGACGCATTATTTCCGTCAACTCAAAAAATTGAAATTCGTTCCATAAAACATTTTCTGAAAAAATACTTAACATGCAAGATTTTGGTGTGAGATATATCGAGGTATCCATGACTGGCGGTAATTGATATAAATCACCGACCACTATAACTGAAACTCCACCAAATATTTGATCACGCCCCATCAATTGTCTTAATCGCGTATCTACACGGCTCAACATTGTACTCCCTACCATTGAGATTTCATCAATAATTAACAATTTGAGTTCAAATAAATTTTCTCTGATGGTATTCGCTACGTCCGCTGACAGTTGTGGCATTTGACCGCCGTAATGTGTTACTGGCAACGCAAATGCAGTGTGCAATGTAACCCCTCCTATTAAAAAAGCCGCTTTTCCCGAAGGTGCACATAATAATATTTTTGCTGAATCGTTTTTTATGCCAGGTGTGTTGTCGAAATGATTTAATAATAACTGATAAATCGCATTGATAACTGTACTTTTTCCGACACCCGCTGATCCACTTATGTACAATTTAATAGGTAATTTTCCGATTTTAAAACAATTCAAAACGTGCATTACAATTTCTCTTTGTTTATCATTTAATCTTTGAAGAGTACTCATAAGTTCATCGTTTGTGACTTTTGGTGGACTGGTAATTTTTCTTTTATTATTCTTTGAATAATCTTCTACACCGGTTTGACCAAATATATCAATTTCTTGATATTTTGGTATTTTCGTTTTAATAAATGACTCTACCTCCTCATCCTCTATATCTTTCTGATCATTCTGGGCTTCAACAAGTGCGTTATCAATTTCTACATCACCGATCACGAAGAATTTACTACGATTAACTTCGATTGTATTAATATTCTCAGCATAAAGGGATTCACAATCTTTAGTTTCGACATCTTGAGTTTCGTTTAAGAAAGGATAAAAAAGCAAAACCTGTTCCCTAAAGTAATTATAACTATCTTCTTGTAATTTGTAACGTCGAAATCTAATAATTTTAGTTTTTGTCCTTTGCCTAAACTCACGGTCTACATCGCATTCATCATCAATTTCATTCCTATGTGTAGGCCATTGCTGATCGTAATTTGCAGCGAAATCAGCAAGACAAACATTCACTAATTTACTATTTCGATTTTCATATTTTTCAATTATGTTTTTGTAATATATATCGGTGGAATCATTACTGAGTTTTTCTAAATCACCTCGATTTTTTAACATACGTACCCGTTCTTTTTGAGGAGCAGTGTTAATATATATAACCCTTCTACTACAAGATGAAAGTGGCAGCCCAAGGACATGATACACGGCTTCTTGTGCTGATAATGTGTTGCCGTTTATAAATACATTAGCGATTTTTCTAAATTTCTCCCTTATATTCGAATTGCCATTTTGTAAATCCTTTGCTGCTTCTCTCAGTAATCGCGATAATCCTGCATCTACTTTTGTGACATAATTTATCATGTGCGAAGCACAACTATATGGATCCAAGACGAATTGAATATCCATATTCGATTCAAGAAGAATTAAAATAATTTTGTTATACGCGTTAATAGCAACTTCATTACTTTTCCTTTTCAAAAATATCTTAGTTCTTGATAGCGTGCTCCTAATTGTACGAATATAATTATTTTCCCTCATATCTAATCGCTGCAACATATCTTCGAACGATATGAGAAGATTTTTATCAAAGAATTCCTGCATCATGTCCTTTATCTTTTTTCGATACGCTTTGTCATCTGGAGTCCGTTCATTTTCATCTAATGGTTTGAGTATCATTGTTTTTCTCATCACATACATTGGAATATTGAAACGACATACTGATTTATTTTTTCGTCCTTTATAACATGTCGGTTTGTGTTTATGTATTTGCAAGCGGATCAATGGATTTTTATGATCATATGCACATGAAATGTTTTTATCTATCCATTCTATTAATTTTTCATTCCCGTCTGTGCTTTCCTCATCATATATTGGTGCATCTTTGCAGTAAACAAGATTGTGTGTATGAACCGAACCTCGAGCTTGAAATTCCCTCCTTTCAAAGTAATCAATAACAAAATTTTTGCCAAATGGACCATGGTCATCTTCTAATATAGATCTAATCTGCTTAAACCTTTCTTCTATATATCTGACGCACGTCACAGGGTCATCTCTTATTAATTTAGTTTTCTCCGCGACATCTAAATTTATTGCATCGCAAATGCTAATTTTGTTATTGTATCGTAAATTGTATAAACTTTGTAATAGATCCGGATTTTTTTGCTCGCATGCAGATAGAGTAATAAATAAAGTTGGCACCCCACATTGCCTGATCATGCTAAGTAAATGCTTTTTTTTATCTTCCCAGTATGACGGTGACGATCTAACTTGTTTTAAAAATCTAAATCCATCATCGTGGCGAATAGAATCGTTTAATAAATTACAATCTTTGATTTTCTCAGCTGTTAAATTATCATTTTTCTTCACTCGCCTCAAACAAATATTTATATTTGACAACACCGACTTCTCTAATTTCTGCTTCGCCATAAATAAAATTCGCGTAGGTGCACACGATCTTCTATCTTTGTTTCTACATTCAAATTTAATCCGTTCCGAATATGTCAATTTGTGTTTCTTATCTAAAATTTCTCCACCAAAAATTGTTGGAAAGCATAATTCATCTATATTCTCAATCAAATGCCACGGTATGGGATTTTTATCCTGTCCAGGAGCTATTATGAAACTATTCAAAGATGCCTCTTTGTTTCTGTCAATTATCAAAATCTCATCATTTCCTTCAATATAATCTGAGTCTTCAGAATCAGACTTGTCGTCATTCATTTGGATTTTCGTAGTACCTCCAGATTTAGTATAACTTAAAATTTTGTCATCATTATCTACAATAAATTCTAATTCTAAATTGGCATCGTTTTCGTATCGTTCAAAAAAAGTATGATCAACGTTGACATTGTATTTTTTGTACAATGTTGTTTGCAGTAGATATTTTAATGCTTCGCAAATTTTTCCTGGCTTTATCGTTTCAAACATGTAATGAGATTTATGTTCCATATGTCTTTTTAATTTTATCTGAGCGGTTGACATTTTGTCGAAAGATCGCGGTAAGACACTAATCATCTCATTAACTTCCACCGGGATATTGACTACACTACCTTTTAGTGATAATTGAGGATTAATGGCGTATGGCTGCAATGCTTTTATCTGCATGAATGGAATATATGGAGCTACCATTCGTTCCTCAACATCCGACAAGTCTGATACAATTTTTGGCACAGACGGGAATCTCAAATCTACATTCGATACAGTTTTTGGAACTTGTCCTAACATTATATACTTTTTGCACGTTTTGCATGCGTACTCTGATGAATTATTAAATATTTCATTAATAAATTCATCAATATTAATCTTTGTATTGGCAAACTTATTTCGTATTACATCTGTGTTCAAACGTTCTACCGATTTCACGAAAAATAAGTTTTCACAACATACACATACAGTATTGGGCCCTTCCTTGCGACTTTTGAAAAAATTCACCATCAACAAATTTTCATAATACTCAGCACATTTTTTTTTATTATTGAGCTTTCGATTAACCAAATTACTGTAATTTTCTCTAAACCTGATAAAATCATCGAGTCGTAATAATCTCTTTCGTTTTATATTTTTTGACTTTTCTGCATTGATGAACTTATAATTTTTCCGTGACATCGTTTTAATAATTCTATTCCGTTTATAATCCATTGATCTGTGCTTATAATCCTTGCGTCTAATATTACATCTAACTCTATTTTTCATTTGTTCATGTATACGATGAATTTTACAACGCCTTCTAACTCTCATTCTTTTTATATTCATTTTATTCTGCAATTTTCTGTAGAAAGATTCATGGCGCATGATTTTCATTCTTTTGACATTCATGTCTCTTTCTGTTTCTTTATACAAAAGATCTAAACGTTTATTTTTCATTCTTTGTAAATTTCGATCTCTTTCTAATTCTTTATATAAAATATTTTCCCGTGTTTCTATCATTCTTTGTACA
>JARPRH010000513.1:99372-109466 GCA_031763665.1 Calameuta haemorrhoidalis | reverse complement strand
CCCTCCGACCTCGTAATTTTCTGCTCACTTTTGCCACCCTTTTCGTCTATTTCCTTCACCTGTCTACTTACACACGTATTCACTCGCGCACGTCACGTGGTTCCCCCGTAAAAGACAACAGTATTTAACATATTTTATAAGCAGAGATTAACATTTTTATTGGTTTTTTTTTCTAAATCCTTGATTTCTTTAAAAATGTATAATTACTTTTATATTATTATTCAACATTATAAGTGGAAATATACATATTATTTCGAAAGTCCTACACGTCTAATGTGACAGAGACCGGTGGCACTCGTTAGTTTCGTCACGTAGTACGTTGTCTCTGATTATTATAAAAGGTAATAAGAGTTGTTTTCTCAATTGAATAATTAGTTTCTTATACCTACTTATATCTACTAATATCTACTTTTTATGATATTCTGATAGCCTGTAAAATTAACCTAATAAAGTGACATGCAATCAATCTATTGAATTATTTCATCAGATCACTAAATTCCCCTAAATTTCATGTAGAAATTTTTATACATCTATAATTCGCTATTCCATATCGTTCAATATACGTTTCAACCAAGAAATACAGAATCATTCTCCTTACAACATATTTCCTGTTCGGAATAGATTGTGTGTTAAATTAGCAAAAAGGACGTCTAATAGGGTGAAATATATCTGTTTGCAAAGTTAATAATTATTATATTTTGCAGTCATAAAAGTTTTTTTAAAAGTATGTAAAACTTTAGCTAAGATATATTTTTATTATTATGTGCAGATGAGAACACGGGTTATTAATTATTTATTTTTAAATTGAATATTTTACTCAGGTGCACCAGGTCAATAATAATTATTGATAATTTCAAATGAACCTCTTATACAGGGTGTCCCAGAACTACTTTTGGACCGGAAAGTGGGCGATGGCTGGAGGTGCTCTGAGTACCCTCCCGCAAACCGGTTGCCAAAATTCGCAATAGTTTTTAAATGAGAAGCATTTAAGTGGCACCAATCAGAATGAAGGATTTCCGCGGATTATGGCAGCGTGGTGGGAGATACACTCACGGTTGCCAAAGATAGCTGCTTTACAATAGCTTCCCACAATTTTTGTGTTTAGCAATTGTTTCACAGTCCGAGCGAGCGTCATTTAGATTCGTTGAGAAACTACAGATGTAGGCATGGGCGTGACTTAGACTGGCGCAGCAGCTGCACGTGCAACGAGCGATCGGCAATTGTTTCGGGATACGCGTTCAGCTAGACGAAAACTGGTACAAGGTATCCAAAACGTCATGAAATGAATTTTATATTATCAGCAGTCCTAGGGGAAACAGATTATTAAAGTCAGAGAGCCGGGAGGGTGGGTGGTGGGACTGATGCATTAAATTTCAAATCAATCGAAAAACTAAGCATAGGAGTATTATTTTTAGTCCTGCGAAAAGCCATATCAAATTTCCAGGACATCGCGATTGCTGATTTCAAAGTTACAGAGCACGCATAGATTTTGGACACTGTAAAAAATACGTAAAATCGAAAAATAGTTTAAGAGAGAAATGCAAAGACAGGTATCCCTTTCTTTTCGTCCCAAGATTGTCCACACGAAGTTGGACACCGTGTACCAGTTTTCGTCTAGCTGAACGCGTACAGGGCACCTCCAGCCATCGCTCACTTTCCGGTCCAAAAGTAGTTCTGGGACACCCTGTATAGTAAAGTTACGTAGTTACGTTACGTAAAACTGTTACGTAGGCCGTAGTGGCTAGCGAGGCCATTAAATTTGATAACGAAAATTCAGAAGTAACCAAAAAAAGAAAACGACCAGACGTAACGTGAATAAAATTTGAGCGAATTCCGAGCGGTAAGAATACACTTAATGGTGGGTTCGCTATTCGTTTACGGTGTTAAAACACATCTTGTTTTTCCAACGTGGAGAGATATTCCTTGAAATGCTTATGAATGGGTAATAGATATTTAATACGCGAGAAAATTCGAATTTGCATTATATTGTTACAAATAAATTATTAAGTTTTAATAAATTATTGTTGTTTACAGTGTTTGAGTTATGAGAAATTCGGGATCGAAATTGTGATATTGAATTACAAAACCTGACTGTATGTGAGACTAAGGTGACAAGAAATTTTGTGGAACAGAAAATTATCTAGTATATACGTTACTTGATTTGGAAAAGACTAGTCTATGCAGTTTAATTTTGACCGGTAATCGATCCAGCTTGTTCCCTAGGATATGCAATAACGAATCCGTACCTACAGCAGATTACGAAAATTACACCGGATCTAATACTCTAGCGATTAGAGCCACGAGTGACAATGCGCAGTCCGATCTTTTACACATGAAGCTAAATGACTTTCTGAGCATCAGTATCATGACTTTGACTGCTTATATAGTCGTTTTTCGCTGATACTCTTAGGTATGGTTAGGACCTTAGGAATATAGTCAACTAAGCAACTGAGCAGGTGACACGGGCAATGCACTGGATAACGTGCTGAGTCTGCAATTCTATCGACTATTGGGTGTTATTCTATTTCGGAAATGATAACCGGTGCCATACGTAACACAACACATTATTGAGTAAAAGAAATTTTAATTATACAATTCTTTCATTGGTCATAGGGTTATACCCGAACAAGAAATAAATGCAACGGAACGAGATCAATTTTGGCAACGAGAAGAAATAGAGGAAAGGAAAAGACTGGAGCAGGAACGTTGTCGAGTGGAACAGGAACGTGGAAATATTGAGCGAGAGATTTGGTTACGTGGAGATAAGAAAAATCAGCTCACAGAACAACAGAAACTAGTAAGGAACAATAGAAGTAGATATATTCACTATGCTTTTTATATACGTTAATATATTAATATTCTGCCCATTGTCTATTTATAACATCTCTCATAAATGTTCTTAGTCGCCCTATCTCTTTTCTCCCTTGTATCTATTGTTTCTACTTTTGGGCCAATTCGTCTGCGATGTTCTCTCCTTTTTTTCATACATATACAATCATAATACAATAAGAAACAACCTTGATATAAGATTGGTTAGAACAAAATGCAATGTCATGACGAACTTGACATAGAACCTCAAATGGTTAAAAAAAGAAATATGTTGAGGTACGATTGTTTCCTATTTATACAGGATGTCCCAGAACTACTTTTATACCGCAAAGTGGACGATAGCTGAAGGTCTCTCAAGTACCCTACCGCAAAGCGTTTGTGGAAATTCGCAATAGTTTTCAATTGGGAATCATTTAAGATGCATGAATCAGAATAAAGGATTTTCACGGGTCTTAGCTGCGTGATGGGTGGTACAGTTGTGTAAAGCATAAGTTAACTGATTCAGATTCTCGATCCGTTGCTCTCTGTATCGCGCACTGTTTGCCTGACGTTTACTCCGACCCTCTCTACCTCAACCTAGCAGCCTGAGCGGCCATGTATTTCCGTAACCATCTACACCCGTTCGTACATCCAGTTGCATTTGCTGATTTGATGCGACTCCAAAGATTGCTACGGTTGCGTTTCTCGATTTCATGCGTCCCAAAAATCGACAGGATCCGTTAAGTTATCGTATTTTCTGATAGGTTCCGTCAGAGCTCTCGTTTTGGTGGAGTTGAGCCTGTTCCACCCCAACCCCCAGGTCATACCGCCTCGTCAGTTCCCGGTGATAAAATAATTGGCTAACATTCGTCTAGCTTGCGAATGCATGAGCGAAGGATAGACGACCGAAGGTAACGTAGGTTGGTTCTCAAAGATAGTCAGTTCTCGTTTCTTTAGCTATCGGTGTCGAGTTAAGAAAATACGTTACATAATGTATTGAATGATCGCAAAAATAGTTGTTATCTTAAGCCTTAGCTAGTGAAGCTGCTAGGGCGTAGACATATTTTAATTGTGGGCTACCATTTAAAAGCTAGGCGTATCTGCTTTCTATGTTATTGGGGGTGGAATAAGGTTGTTGTAAGATTTGTAGATCGGGTCGCTTTGAGGAATGAATTGGTTATTGCTATTGCGGATTTGAATGAGAAGCGATGAGCACCGTCAATTTGTTATTATTGCTAGATTACAGAGTTTATAGAGGATTCGTTCACTTACAGCGGTTTCGGTTAGATTGTTGTTTTGAAGATTTGAAAAGGGTTTCATAGGTATAAGTTCTTTTTTATGCTCTCCGTTTTCTGCAGTTACACACGCGATAGATTGATAAGCCACGCTCACCGCAGTGATTTCCCTGGCCCTCGGGTGGGAAGGCTTGGTCACACAGATCCGAAAACACGTAAGATACTACCCACGGAGGAATAAACAAGACTCGATTATTTCGACGGTGGCTCCTAGAAGAGTTCCGTCGGTTGCCAAGATTCACGAAAAACTCATGATCGGTTCCGAATACTGTAGGTGCATTAGCTCCATTTTGGGGATAATGCACTGCAATATTAATGATCTTGCAAAGGAAACGTCTTGCTTTATACCTCGCGCTGGCATACGGTGTGAACGCGTATCCTGCTACTCAGCGTTTTAAGTTTTACCTGTGGCAGTCGCAAAGTTCGATGTGTCGAAAAGTATTTGCAGATTGCATTTACTTGAGTAGACCCACTTTGGGATATAACAGTTACATTCTTCAATCAAAATAAATTTTGTAATAAACAACAGACACACAAGAAATAATTCACCCAATAAGAACGGAAAATATCGCATACACTAAACTAGGAAAAATTGTGACAGCATTTCAGAAAAATCAGAAAGGAAAAGTCTTAGCAAAAAAAAGAGGAAATTCAGATTAAATTATAATAGCTCCAAAGAAAAGATAGATAGAGAACAGTACAGTTTCCAGGTATTCGGAATAATTACCCAATAAAGCCTCATCTCCTTGCCGACCGTATCGGCGGCGGATAGGCCCAGAGGACAGTCCTTGCCGGCCAATGGAAACGACGGAGTCCCCTCCTGCATGCTCCAGGGCTTCTTAGGCTAGACGGCGGCAACAGAATCCTGGCGACATCCAGGTCGGCGGAACTGGCAGGTACATCTTGGTCGGTGTAAGCGTCGTGCGGATCCCTCCAAGGTTGTCCCTCACAAAATATTGTCAAAACGGCAGCCACGGCTAAATGTAATCGCAAAATCTCGAAACTCCAAACTGATAGCGTTCTGTCGTCACGCTCTTATTTCGTCGTAAAGAGACTCGAAAGTCGAGATATACGATAGCGTAACAGAAAGCAAAAAAAGATAAGACAGTATAACGAAACGAAATCGGAAATGTTAAAGGACAATAATAGACGTTCGTTACGGAAACCGTAAGATTAATATTTTAGGCGGAATTTTGCTAGTGGATTGTCATGAGGAGCTTAGTTTGAGAGAGAAGTCGGAATTTCTTAATTTTGTGTCGGTATTCGGGAGAATCACGTCACAATACATACATTTTAAATAATTTCATAAATGCAAAAATGCTTCTGTATATCTTTGTCACTTTCTATAACCTCTGGCATTTATCTTTTGGGAAGATCTAGGCCCAGTCGCACTCGTCAAACGCGCGTTCGAATACAAACGAGTGCGCGTACGCAAGGCAGTTTTATGCGTTTTTAGTCATACTCGCCCAACGCTAAATCGTTTCCATCAATACTTACACAATCAAGAAAGTAATACGCAAAATTTAAAAGGTATGTAGAAATAAAATGAATAATTTAATACAAAATTGTGAATGTATATTCGGTAATAAAAATGTCTAAATGCCCTTACAAGTTCTGTCTGAATTTCCTTCTATTTTTTATGTCACACAAGTAACATGGAATTACATTATAAAATCTTACTTTTTTTTAGATGTATGCTTGGCGCAGAGGAAAACTAATATTCTTCTTGGACTAATTTTACTTTTGTGACTACAAACAAGAAACCGTAGATGGGGAGTTCGACCAATAAATAAGTTAAGAAAGCAACAAGGAGAATATTGCAATTTGTTTCGTGAAATGAACGAATATGACAAAGAACAGTTCTTTTGACATATACGTGTGGATGCACTGTAACGTGGCGTGAGGACGACTAAAGATCTCGTAGGTCCGGGGTTGGGAGGAGGGAACAGGAGAAAATAGTGGACTGGTGGCGAAGGCACGGGACTCTTTTGGGTTGAGAGCCCGCCCACAAGGGGTACCCAACTGCCGGGACGCACTATTGGTACCCCGGGAACTTCAATCGGCTTCGATTTGCGGCTTGGCGGGGAGGGCGCCGGAGAGGAGGATTGTTTTAATTTTTGGCCTACCGCGTAGAGCGGTAAGGAGAGCAGAGAGTGTGTCGCGGAAAGTCCGTAGGTAAGGACTCGGTTGTCCGGCAGGCCGCTAGAAAATGAGTTCTTCTTTCGTTCTCGGGCGATAGCCGATCTATCGAATAATTGCGGATCGCAATTATCGGGATTTTTTACAGAGGACCATGACTCCCGTTTTTTAAATAAATAGTATAGTGCCAGTACGTGGCCGAGTGTGAGAGCCACCGAGCATTATGGAAGTAGGCGGAAGGGACATGGCCGCCACTCTTTTGATTTATTAGGAGGTTTATGGAACAGCCAGTTTGCGGTAAGTACCGCGAGAGCAGTCTTATTTAGAGAATATCTCCCGTGCAAAGATAGCCGAGCGGGAGTGATGCGGACATACGGGTGCCTAGGACGGCTACCGACGTCAGAGCGCACACTCCCTATGAAGAAAAAGCTCGTCGCCAACGAGACCTGTTAGGATCGCGAATCGCGCCCCGAAGGAATTCGAGGATTCGGTAGGCACACCGATATAGGGACAGGTCTTGGGCAGGCTAGCCACCATAACTCAGAATAGTCGTAGTAATAGAAGTTCTCTTTCGTCGCCCCCATATGCCCCTCTACCATTTTGTATGCGCTGAGGTTGAGCCGCCAGGAAATGTGGAAAACGGCCGTGGTCGGAGATGGTGGTGCGGGGAAGCCGCACCTGGCGCCCAACAATTAGATTTTCGTTTTTTTCTCAATTTCAGCACGTTAGAAGCGACCACGGATTATTTATAGGTGACGCCGATGGACGGCATATGTCACAACACGTATGTTTGATAGCTTGTTATCTATCTTAAAATAAAACAAATGTTATGTTAGGAGCTGAAGAACGCCTTGTTTTAACTAATATTACGGTAAAGTACAGATTGTATAATAATTTTAAGTTAATGTTTTACATTTGCCAATTAGATTAATCAATGTAAATTATTTTCAGATATTTAGCGACGGGAGATCAGATTCGTTCAATAGCATGGGACTATCCTGTGGGAAGGACAACATCAAGATAAGTCATCATCGAAACTTGCAGCATAATATGGGATATATTATCACCAATTTACTTACCCCGACCAACAGAAACAGAATGGGAAAGAATAAGCCAACAGTTTTATAATATATGGAACCTTCGAAATTACGTTGGAGTTTTGGATGAAAAGCACATCGCAGTATATTCTCCTCCGAATAGCGGCTCTTTATATTATAATTATACAAAAAATTCACAGCATTGTTTTGATGGCGGCATGTGATGCCAAATATCGATTCTCAATTGTAGATGTTGGTGGTCTAGGCTCTGATAATAATCCAGGTATTTTTAGACTATCGGATTTTGGCAAAACACCGCTAGAAGGGAATTTTAATCTACCGGCACCAGTACTTTTGCCACATACAGAAATGACTTTTCCATATTTGTTTGTCGGAGATGAGGTTTTTCTACAAAAGAAATGTCTCATGCGTCCTTAACCAAGCAGAGATCTGTCTGAAGAAAAATTAATTTATTTATAGATTATCACGTGCTCGTCGAACAATAGAGAATACTTTTGGCATACTACCATCAAGATGGAGAGTGTTCAGAAAACCGATTCTTGCTTATCCAGAGACAGTAGATTAAATTATTCTTAATTATATAAAATTCTTTTAATTTGCATGCGCTTGAATTGTTTTATAATCATGCAAGAGGATGAATTAGATGACAATAATCGAAGATATTGCCCAGGTACATTTGTCTATAGAGAAATTCTCGGTCAGAAGGAAATACATGGCGAAGTAATGTTTGCATTGTCCGTGGACCAGAGCCAAACGTCGTGCTATAAGTTCACGAGATATACTAACCCTTTGGGTACACATTTATTTGAAAATTTTGTTGCACTTGGAGCACATTTAATTTTGTGGGCAAGTAAAAGCAGTAGATTTTATGCAAGAATTAATTTATTTCGTATTAATGATTCTCTATTTCTGCCATTTGAGTTTTGTATCCCAAACAAGGTTTACCAAAATATTGAAATTATTTGTTCTGTTGCAACAGATACGCATTACTTTGAAATAAACCAGAATAAACTAGTTAAATCTCGTCTCAGTTTCAACGACGTTTCAGAACGTCATTTCGGCAAAGACGCACATGACGTTCTGATATGTTAAATATAGCCAAAGGGTTAAGTAGTTATTTTGTTAATGAAGGTGCTGTGCCATGGCAGCAGTCTTATGTTAATAGAGGAAGAATACAGTGAGCTTATATAGTTATAAAAATAATTTATTGAAATAGATAATAAATATTTTCATAAAAATAAACTGTCTTATTGCAACTCCTCATCGTTTTGCTCTGATAACAACATCATAATGTAACCTTTGATGTAATTCTTTTTTTCCGTGGAGGGAAGGGTTTGAATTCCATTACTAATGAATTGGCGAAGAGTGCATCTTCTTCTAAAATTAAAGTGTGACCATTCTTCTGCACTTTTGTGATTGTTTTTAAAGTGTCGATAATTGTGTAATTGACATCATCATTCCAGAGTGTCTTTCTTCTTTTGGTGGAACATTTATAGGAGCTCGAAAGTTTCCTTCTTCATATTCTTCAGAAACATCTTCACTCTGCATTGCCTCTTCCAGCATGTCATATTCAAACCACTTTTCAGTTCCTTCCATTTGTTGTGTGTCTTCGTAGTCCTTTTCTAAAGCAGACGATGTAGTCGATCTGGATTGAGAACGAAATGACATAGCAGTTGAAGCACCGAAAAAGTCTGATAATTCAGAACAGGGCAAGATTGAAGGCTCAAGACGAAAAAAAAACCGACGGTGTAGGACAACGAGAGACTAACGGCCGTATTCATAGTCGTTCCTATGTTCCTCGAATAAGGATCCCTTGTTCCTCGTTTCGTGTTTCATAGACCTTCCTTGATAGAACAAGGAGCCTTATTGGCCTCTTTATTTCAAGGGAGGTCTCGAGCTTCCTTGAGGAAACCTTCTGCACTGTGATTGGCTGTTTTATTTGATATGTCTAGCGCCACAAGCGGCCTAAGTTAACAGCTAGCCCAGGCAGCAAATGGTGTATAATGGAAAGCGAATTTTTAAATAATTCTGACAATGAGTTTGATGATGAATTTGACGAACGAGTGGATAGATTCCGATGGCGCCTAGCCAAAAGGTACATTCAAAACTTTCAAAATCCTATTGAATTGTACGAAGTTTTTCCTTTTTGGAGAAAATACAGATTTAGCAAAGGAGCACAAATTCTTTTGCAGTCTTTCACGCTCTGTGTAATGAATATTTTTTTCTTCATCCATTATTCGCACTATTGACATATAGCATGGACTACGTGATCCCTATTTTAAATTCCTTGAAAAAATTACCGCTTGAATAGACAAAGAGGGACTGAGCTGACAGCCAATAGCTGCCAGTTCTGTCACCATAGGCAACATGTCCCTAAAATATACCATCCTTCTGGAAGGGAGAGCCGAGGTGTGACTATGAAACAAGGACGCCTTGGAGATTGAAGGAAGCCTTGACGAAGGGGTCCTTCATCCTTGAGATAAGGACGGACGAAGGATTTACTAAATATAAATATCTGTTATGCTCTATGTCAAATTGCTTTAATCCTTAACGGATGAGTGGCAAGTGAGAGGCGACACTCGGTGTATGTTAGATTTTGTTATCTCCAAACGATAGGGTCGCACTATTGGTTCTTGGAAAGGTTTTTTAGCTATTACACTCAACAGATTGGCAAAAATCGCTTCGTCCCGGTCGAAAACGTCGTCATCCGTTAAGGGTGTAACGCATTTCCTGACCTACGTTCTATCTATGACCCCAACGGTGCACACCGCGGATCCCTTGGGCGCCAGGTGCA
>JARPRH010000513.1:40250-58193 GCA_031763665.1 Calameuta haemorrhoidalis | reverse complement strand
TGTCTGTAGGATTAATTCGACAGGGAAGTGGTCGGAGAGCGACGGTTCTATAACCACGCGCAAGTCTTTTATCATGGTAAGTCCGTCAATACTGATCCAGACTAAGTCTATTACGCTTTTTTTCCGCGCGACTCACAAACGTGGACCGGGCTGGTCGGTCGCTTAGTGTTCTGCCATTTACTAGCGCAAAACCGTTTATTGTCATGAATTCGGTAACTAATGAACCTTTTTGGTTGACTATAGAATCGTACAGACTCGTTTCAGTAAATATTTCGGCTGGCAAGAAATCCTGCTCTCCCAGCCTTGCATTTAGATCCCTGCCCATTATAAATATTTCGTTCTCGTACTTCACTCTTATTTCGTCGACTAGGTTTTGCATTATTTCTAAGACTGGCTCTAGTTGTATATGTGGCTTAAAGTAAACAGTTCCGACAATTATTTTTATATTTGGCAAGGATACTCTTACAAAAATCCACCAGGGACTGACGTCGATGATCTCGGTTGCATTGATTGATGTTTGAGCTCCCAGACCGTCGCTGACTCGTCCTACGGCGTGTTTCCTTATCGCCTCTGCCCAAATACACTTTTGGTTCTTCATATGCGGTGGTAATGTGGACGGGGTAGACGTCAACCATATCTCATATATGCAGCTGATGTCAGCATTGTGAATAATCTGACTGTTGTAGGTGTTCGAGAAGCCGTGGACGTTCCAGAAGACCATTGTGAAATCCGATTTGTTTTTTCGTTTTTTGAGAGAGCGGAAGTACTTGGCGCAGGTGGAATTACGCCCGATGTAGGCGTATGTTCACTGTTTCTTCTTTGCCGCTCCGGACTTTTCAGTCGTTCTTCTTTCTCATCCCATCGGTACCATACACCATCAATTTCGAGCTTGTTGGATGCTATCTTCACTTGGTGTTGCTGTTCTCGGTATTTTCATGCGAGGTCGCGGAGTTGTTTCCCGGTCTGGCGTTCCTTGTGTGTGAGTTCCCCGTCGATGTATATGTCTTTTCCTTTAAGCTATTTTTTGTTCTTCAATATGTTGATTTTTGTTTCCATGGAATCAAGTTTGACGACTTATGGGCTGGTTTTTCCTGCTTGTATGTGTCTCTGCTCGACGATCTTATCTGTGACTCCAAACTCTGCTTCGAGGAAGCCATTTATCGAAGAAGTTACGCTTTTCGGATCGACTTTTAGACCTTTTATGACAATATTATTTTTGATTTCCGTTTTTTCTATATGCTCGAGTTTTCTCTCCAGATACTCGATCCTCCGATGATCACATGATTTTAGCTGAACCATATCACTTGGTGCCTTGGGGGAATTGCCTCTAGTCTTGATAGTTGTTCTTCAAGGTCGCGGTGCTTTTCGACTCCTGTTTCTTCCAGAGTCCGTATCCTTGTTTCTAAATTCTCGTAGGCTTTTTAAAATTCTTCCTTGTTTTTATTCAATTCATCTTTAATCGCGGCAAAATTGTTTTCTTAATTTATGTTGTTTTGTGTGATTAAGTTGCTCATATGTGTAAACGGCTTTGCGTTGTCTTGGCTCATTTGCTTCAATTGTGCGGTGATTTCCTCTATATCCGGGCTGGGCAGTACTTCGGTAGTCTCGACAAGTAGACTCGAGTCTTGAATATTCGTTTTTTGGTCTTCCGGGGGTGACCGGGGAATTAGCGTTGATGTCCTAAAAACTTTTAGGTCTCTTTTATCGTTTAGATCAGGGGAATTTTCTGCTGAGTCTGATCGCTTTCTTTTTTGAATAATAAAATCTTTGATCGAACCGTCTGAGAAACTTCTCTCGCGTTGTAGTCGTTGATGTACCGGCGGTCGAGCTCTTGCCTTCGGAATTTTGTGTGGTGTCGGAACTAGCATAGAGGCTTGGCCGCTCAGCGGCACTGTGCGGGCATGGATCTTGGCATCGATTGATCTAGTCGATGTTGGTAACGTCGAGTCCCTGGTCGCTTTTGCCAGAGAGGTGGCGCTCTCAAGCATTGGAGTTAACCGCTCGATTATCTCTTCCTTTACTTCGCTCCCCTTGTTGGGTTAACCTCAAATTTAGAATGGGTAGTGTAATTTAGCCGAATTTTTGTCGTACCTTCGTGCTCGCCTAGTATCGATTGATTTTCTGCTCCTGTATCACTCTCTTCCCGTGTGGCGCTGCCCAGGCTTTTTACTGTTGTCACTAATTCGGATTTATTGTTCACTGTTTTACGGGCTATCACCATGCACGTCTCACTCTCAGCACGGGTCCCCCCGGGCAGTCTTATTTATAAAGCTGTAAGTTTGGCTGAGCCGGGATTATTCGGTGACGATTTTCATGCTCGCCCGGTCACGACAACGCGAACATTCCGTGCGTGGACTGTTCCCATGGATTTACAATATTATAGTTATTGGTAACTTATTTTTACTTATGCTACGGAGGAGCTAGATGCGCGTAAGGGCGGATTACGTTGAACAACCTTGCTCGCAAAAGAATAGGGCAGGGGGTGTTTAGTGGAAATGTGGGGATGCAGTTACGTCGGACGTAACAGCAGATCGTCAAATTCTTGAAACTCTAACAAGTTATATTTTGTCTTTACAAGAACAAATATAAACGTTGACCATAAGAATGGAAGATATATGCCCGTCACCCGGTAGACATGCGACGAGAAAAAAGATTGTAAACCCGTGGTTAGCGGGAAACGGTGATCCCACATCAGAGAGAGAAGATAACACAATACCATTTGCCATGAAAAATTTAAAATAACATCTTGAATTAACAACGGAATTCGAACGCGATAATATCTCAGTTAACACATTGATTTTTAAAACAAAAAAGGTTTTAAATGAAATCCCAGAAGATCTGAGAAAAACATTTATTTGACTAGTTATTTAAAAAAAAATTATTAAACAAGCAAGTAAATGATTGATGGACGCGACATTAGGTCGCCGGACGACTTATTTCAAGCCCTCTTCAACAATTTCGGCAAAATTAAGTCCTTTGATGTAGCTACCCTCGAAAGAAATCATTGTCAACAAGCAACGATAACTTAGTATCGTATAGTAAGAGGTTTAATGAGACACATCTAAATGTAAAAAGGGCAATTCAGCAGTAATCCAGAATTCGACTCAAATCACCATACAATCAGCATAGTCAACGAGGAAAGACAAGGTTTAGTGCAGTATATCCGAGGCCTTCGTTCAAATATCAAACTATTTGCTAAGACAGAAAAACCAGCAACGATCCGCGAAGCACAAAATTTAGCACTAGAAACCGAAAAGGAACAAACAATGTCACGAATCGTCTATAAAAAGCCTTTGTTTGGCATCTCCTCAAAACCTACACCAAAATTCGGTAGTACACAAAACGCGAATTCAAAGGTCTACAAACAAAACCCACAAAGCAATACATTCACCGCCAAAAATCAGTTTACCTGTCACAGGTGTCACAGAACATTTTATCAGAAACTGCCCGAACAGAGAAACGAATCCAAATTTTCTGTCGCGACGTTATCCAAACGCTCCAAGCAATCAGATAAGATATACAGAATGTCAAAAAGCCGTGGAAACCCCGGAGCGAGCTTCATCATCAGAGTCGGAAGCACTTTCGGAGAACGATCTCATTTGTTCTTGCCAGACACAGGAGCACCAAGTAAATGGCCTCAAATTAAATTGCAAATCAGGGTTACCCGTTCGAAAAACCTTGGCAAGAATCACCAGTATTAACGAAACTTCAATAATTTATAAACAAGAATGCAAAATCATTGTCGACGACGTGCAACATATATTTCTTGTTGTTCCTAATAATTTTCTCTTGTTAACGGTAAACAATACCGTTATCCACCTGCTCAGCACGAAGAAATTTGTCGACAGATACAAGAAATGCGGGAAAAAGGAATTATTCAAAGATCAAACTCTCCATATAATTCACCGTTGTAGGTAGTCCCAAAAAAAAACAAGATGCGTCCGAAAAGCAAAAGTGGAGAATCGTTATAGGTTTTCGACGATTAAACGGCAAAACACGCCAGGACGCGTACTCTTTACCGAACATCGAAGAAATTTTAAATCAGTTGAGCAACGCTCGCTATGGGTTTCATCCCATCAAATCCTGATGAAAAAGCAACATTGTGAAAAAAAACAGCGTTTAGTACGCCACAAGGTCACTTTGAATTTTTAAGGATGCCATTCGGTTTGAAGAATGCTCTTGCAACATTCCAAAGAGCGATGGACAACGATTTGAGACGATTAATAGGAAACATTTGCTTCGTGTACCTTAACGACATTGTAGTTTATGGAAAAACACTGACTGAGCATAAAGAAAAATTACAACTATTTTCAGAACGTATGAGAGACACTGGACTGAAACTACAACCAGACAAATGCGAGTGTCTAGAACCAGAACTACAATATTTGGGTCACATCATCACAGAAGAAGGTGTGAAGCCAAATCCATAAAACTGTAAAAGCGTTATAGATTTTCCAAGACCAAAAAAGATAAAAAAAAAACATTAAAGAATTCTTAGGATTGACAGGGTATTATAGGAAATTTATACAAGACTACAGTAAAAAGAAGAAAGCTCTAACTCGATTACTACAAAAGGATGTTGCATTTGTTCGTGAAGTCGAACAAGAAAAAGCCTTTCCTACTCTGAAAGAGGAATTGTGCAAAGAACCAATTTTAGTCTACTCTGATTTTTCACGGAAATTCACGTTGACCACCGATGCATCCGGAATAACTTTAGGAGGTATATTGTCACAAGAAAAAAATGGAAAAGAACATCCGATCACCTATACAAGTCGAGCTTTAAATAAAGCGGAACAATATTACTCGACTGTTGAAAAGGAACTACTGGCGATAGTCTGGTGTTTAAAACATTTTCGTCAGTACCTGTATAGCCGTAAATTCAAGATTGCAACAGATCATCGTCCATTGATTTGGTTGATGAATCACAAAGACTCATTTGCGACTCACGAGATGGAGGATAACATTGGAAGATTATAACTACGAGATAAGCAATAAGAAAGGTAGTTTCAATACGAACGTTGATGCTCTATCTAGGTATCCTGTTCTAATAACTCGTCGAATGAAAGCAGACGATATAATAGACATCTACCAAAAAACACTTAGGTGTTAAAAAACTACTTCAAGTACAGGAGTGCTGTGAATTCCCCTAGTAAAGAATATTGAAATTTCATCAATATTCATCATCATTATATTAATTGTATTTCAAAAATTTCCTACAACATTTCGCTACTCGTTTACATAACTACTGCTGCCCGTGTTTAATTATGATTTAATGGTGATTTAATAATTAATAAAGCTTTAGGTGATTCCTTATCGAGTACTACTTGGCGGGTCCGTGCATTTCTTGACATAAATTTGATACAAAACCAGTGTCAACTTTTTATATAAAGCATATTAACAATAACTCGTCAAAAACAATTACAGTAAAAGCTTAATAACATATAGTATTAGAATACTATTAGTACGTGCAAAGTAAGTACTTTGGAATTAGTTTTATTAATTATTAAATCACCATTAAATCATGATTAAATACGGGAAACAGTAGTAATGTAAAAAAGTAGCGAAAACGTTATAGGAAATTTTGAAAATACAATTGAAATGACGGCCTAGTGCTAGATTACATAATAGGGAAACATGTAGTGGCTTATGTACTTGGCCGCAATAATATAGTTTCAATACTTTTTGTTAGGGGAACTCACAGTACTCCTGTACTTGGCGTAGTTTTTTATACGTGAGTGTTTTTTCGGGGGATCAACTTGTTACAGAATCCTTCTGATTAATTTTGAGGAAACAGAGTTTCAAATATTACCAAACCTATATGTACATGGAATACCTGGGAGATGTGAGGTTCTTCCACGAAACTTATAATATAATTTCGTATTTCTACCTGGACGGGTTGACATGGGAAGAATCGGAAGTAGCACGAAGACTAATTACCATTGAAGGTCTATGCTTGAAAAATTGTGCAGAAAGAAAAATAATCAAAGAATGCAAAATCAATTCGAAATTATTAGACAGGATATGTATAAATTACTTTCAGCAGTAGGCGTACCGACTGTATTTAGAAATAAGGGAAGTGTATTCGATTTCGTTGGCAAAATTAGTCAAATACTTTTTGGGACTATGAGCGAAGATGATGCAACGTATTATAATTCAGAAATAGATGCTATCCACAAAGGCAATAAGAGAATTGGAGAATTATTTAGGAATCAAATTTCCATATTACAGTTAACTCTTCAAAAAACCGAAGGCCCTTTTAAGGAATATAATACAATTTTTAAAATACTGTCAAAAACTTTCAGAAACTGGTGGAAAAAGAAATAGCACTCCAAAAAGATTCTTTGACCACAGAGATGTGCTTAAAGATCGAGCTAGCTTTAAGAGGGCTACACCGAAACAGTTAAGTATTAATTGGATCAGTGACTCTGGCCAAAAGCAGTGAAATCACCCTCAATTGTTATCACCTGATCTACTCATGAGCTCGATAAAATTAATTCGGAATAAAAAAGGTAGCAATATAATGGCCATACCTATTCATCATGGAAATTACTTTCAATATTTAGAAGTAAGTGAAGTAGCAATAAGTGTAATATATATCGATTTATTTATGTTATTAAAATACGAATATTAGAACTAGGTAACTGTAAAGCCACAGAGTAATCCCTGCGCCTAAACTCGTAAAAGAGAATGTAATGGCATATATTTCTAACCCTCACGAACGTATCACTACCAACAATGAAAAATTATTGTATACACCGAGTGACGAACACTTCTTAGATACTTGTAAAACTCATAAATCCAATCATTTTTGTAGAAGCATCTATTCAAAGTACTATATCAAAGTCCAAGATTCATGGAACAAAAATCTTGTGAATCCCATCTGGATGCAATGTCATATGCAACGATCTGATACTCCATTCACACGTGGAAAGAGTATTTGACAATAACAAAGCTTTTATTCGTTTAATTACTTATAATTTTAATGAACACTTTCAAATCTTCAAAGATCCGCATTTGAATCTCAGTCTGATCCAAAATTCATGCAACAGAAACACCTGATGCTAAAACAGGAGACTTAATTAAATATGGTACAAAATTGAGTGAAATTAGAAAAGAGGTAATAGAAATGACGAAAGGGCAAAGACGTTTTACGAAATTACAATAAGTTGAATTACCTATGCTTTATACGCTTTAGCTACATTAGTTGCATTATATCTTATGAATAAATTTAAGATTTTTTAACTTTTGAAGTGTTTGATATCTGGGGCAATGAGTCCTTGTATTCGAACGTATAACAACTGTCATATATGTATATCATATGTATGACATTTTTCAGTTACGGAAGTCATGCTAGAAGTCAGAATTCTTGTGCTACTAAGGTCCACATGGGACCTATCTAGTTTAAATGTATCTGCAATTGTTCCAAGAAGACATATAAGTCCCGTTTGTGAACAAAAGAGAAGAATGCAAAGGTCTAGTCTCCGGATATCAGAATTCGACGATGATGTCTGAAACATCCTTTAGTTTGTAAAAATCCTTATTGTTACTTTGTAGAAGAGGATTTTCATCTAACGGTGGGGGTGTTATGTCCTTACGTTACTCCGATATTCTTGTTTGGTCTACCTTCGTTAGACATAATAATGATAAGATTTACCGCGCGACACCTCGGCACAGTTCTAGATCCTTAGTCATCAAAATTATATCTCGGCGTAAGAACAACTTTTTGTAAGCTGTTCTGCGAGCAGAGCATCTAAAAGCGGTCGTCATAGTCCCTACTTACGGTTAATATCGTTGTGAAACAAGTAGAGTTACAACATAGAAGTGCTCATAGTAATTTGCATCTTCAAGAAGTGTCGAAGATTAGTTATCAGACCTTACGGCATAACAATATACATATATACAATATTTGCATTTACAATACTGTTTTTTACAAAACAGGAGAAGTAATAATAAATGTTTAAAACACTTACAGCAGATGTAATCCCAGTAATTACCGGCGTTGAATGAACTTCACTTGCCTGAAATGCCACGAATACTTTCAATCTTTAATTTAAAATATAAATAATTATTTAGACTCTCGAAAATTTACACTTTTTAAATATTTATTAAAATTCATTATTTTGTTCGTTATCAGATTATTAATAATTGTTTATGAATACTTCGTAATTACCATTTATAAATCGTAAAAATAGTTATAATTTGTAAAAGGTGAGTATCTTATGATCTTACACATCATAAGAATATAAAGTGAAATAGGATTTAACAATTAAGGAATATTATGTACTTAATATTATATTTGTTGTAAATATTTATTTAATATCGCATCTATAATGATTAATATTTAGCATAACCTTTATGCTACGTTCAACCTTATTAATAATTGATTCTCAAACGTGTTGATTAGCATCAGCGGTTTTTATTAAGCATAGGTTAATATGATAATTGTTTCCTTTGTATCGAATTCCGCAAATATTTGAACAAAACAATTTCAGATTCAGATTTTTTTGAATTCATGAATTAACTGTACTTAAGGATTTTTAATTCATTTATTCGTGTACTTATGTCCTTATTAAGGTATTTATTTCGCTTTTAATCTTAATTCATTCATTTCACCACGATTGTTTTCTATAAAATTTAATGAATGAATAATACCCGTTGACTTCGTTAATTCGAATATTATCTGCTACGACTTCAAAATTAAAATTGATCAAGTTTCGAAATCATTATAGATTATGTGAAAGCGACTGGTACACATAAATTTCAAGAAGAACGCTTTGTAATGATTTTGAAAAAAATAAATTCATGTTATGAACGTTCGTTCCTCCGAAAAAAAATCAAATCATTGCCGTTTTTCAACTTACATTCCTTGATCCAGTCACATCCGCACTACACAGTAGTTTTAAACGATCACCAATACACTATCTAATAATTTTTTAAAAGTTTCTTAAAAAGCTGTTATTGTTCTTCACTTGAATGATTCCGTAGCTCTTTTGATGTGACACCGAAATCACCAAACAACACAAAATATAATGCACAAGGTGGGAAGCATAAAAGGGACATGGATCAATTGCGCAGGCTACAGGCTGACTAGCATCAAGCTGTTACTCGTCCACCACAGATGCTGGGTTCACGGAAGAAATACGAGAGAGGAGGTTGAATGTCGGAGACTTAGTAAAGCTTTCGAGGAGTCGAGTGAACGAAGGAAACTGGCGTATACCGACTGGGGAGGCCGGCATATCGATGTGCCGTGCTGTATATACCTATATTTGAGAGAGCTGTGCAAGGATCGAGTGTGCGCGTGAACACAAGCGCCACTGAAATATACCAGCTGAATGGCTGGGTGGCTGGGAGGCTGGGTGACTGGGTGACTGGCTGGGCAAAGGGTTTTATCTCATCAGTAAGGCATTGATGGACAAGATCGCAAGTCGCGAACATGAATAGAAGAAACTAAGAGAGTTATGACCATTATAAATTTTAAAATTAAGATAATTATATGTGTACATTATAGAGTTAAATTATGCGAGTTACTTTTGTGGTGGATTATTTCTTTCGTATTTAAATTCGGAATTATAATAGATTTTTAAGATGTATCAGTGAATTAAATAATGCAGCATCTGCTAGTATGTCGAACCATATGTAATTTCCGTTTGAGCATATCAGTTTTATTGATCAATAAAATAACCATCAATTACATCTTAATCACATTGCCACTGCCGTAATAAGATGGAGAGACACTTTTTTACTTTAAACACATTCTGACGTACCAAGTATTATGAGTCATTAAGATAATAAATACATTATTACAATTTGCTCCCAAAAATGGAAATTACTCATCATAATTTATTATTTTTATTAAGCTTCGACAGAATGTTTCCATCTGATAATGTACTAGCTCCCTACGAACCCACTTACTGGCTTAGTTGTCTAGTTGTCTGCCTATCTGCCGTCCAGCAATCGGTCGATACTGGGAGCGCGACACCATGGCGTGGCCGATATTGCACTGGCAAAAATATCTTCTATCCAGAGAAATCTATGCCAATAAAGCTAAGACCGCCGTAAAAAAAATCTATGTAAAGAAAATATATTATCAAATATTATAATGTCCGGAATAAAATTTTGGAAGTTCAACCTTTTTATCCAAAACCCGTGGCGGTGTTAACTTTATGAAAAGTTGAAACCGTCACAACATATCAAATAAAAAAAATAAATAAAGCATAGAGTGTAAGAGTTAATTTTTTTTTTTATATTGAACTTACTGCAATTTTGAATGCAAGTGATCCACTAGATCTGAATATGAATGAGCGTGAAGGATGAACCTTATATTATTTTTGGGATCCTTACCGCTTTGAAGTACTGAAGCATACCCAACTATTGTTCTGTGGCCTTTCTTGATTCGACACAACTCGTTTCACACTAATAAGGAACCTTTGGTAGGTGTCCGCCTCCGATTTTCTTCATTTTCACATATGGGTCATTCCATGCCGTTTTTACACTTAAATTTCAGATTTCAATCGGTTAATTTTTTTTTTTCGATTCTACGTCAAAAAATATCAGATAAGTGTTTTTTATTTTTGTTTTTCGGGCTTTTTTTTTGAAAATATAATTTTTTTAAATCTTGAAGCTTTTAAAATCTCTCAATTTTGAAACGTCTATTATTGTTGGTCGTATCGAAATCCCAAATGTACATAAAAGTTAGATTTTTCCGTCTACTTTTTTTTGATTATGTGTGATTTAATAACAAAGTTGCTAGATTTTATAAACAATCTTGCAACTAAAAAAATGAAAGTTAAATTTTCTTCATAAAAAGTGGTTTTTTTCTTTTTATTTTTTTTCCAAATGATCTGTAAATGATAAAAGTGATGTATCAATTTTGCTTTCGACGTGCTCTATCATAATTCTCGAAAAAGAATTCTTTTGTGGCCGCGTCCAAGTTCGATCCCGCACATGCGGCGCGAGATGGCACTCCGCGCGTCGCGAGAATGGGAATCATCTCGTACTAAATGCTTCGTATTTCAACATTGAGCTTATTTTTGAGAATCATCAAAGGACAAACCGTCAATGGAAGAATATATTATCAACAAAAAAAATACTATATCACATGCATTTCATTAAATTATTTATTTCTTTGGTAAAAATCACATGGATTTTGTAATAATCAAAAATTTCACTTAATACTTCGACGAAAACATCAGATCTTGGAACTATAGGTGATAAATAATATTCATTTTTTCAACATTGTCAATTAATGCATATTATTTGGGTACTACGAATGTTATTATTTTATTCCGAATTTCATGTTTGCTGGTTCTAGTTGGTAAATTATCGCTTTAGCTTACGAATGCACCTTTTTTTTCCATTACAATGATATCTTTTCTCAGGTTCATCGGGTCTTCTTTTTCACTTCTATTACTACGAGACATTTACTGTTTTGCAATTTGTTTTGCAAGAGGGTCTGGACAAGTCTTTCAGCTTTGGCTTAATCTTTATTATTGCATCATGAGGTAACGTGAATAAAATTTGAGTGAATTACGAGCGGTAAGAATGCATTCAATATTGGGTTCGTTGCTCGTTTAAGGTGTTGAAACACGCCTTGCTATTCGAACGTGGAGAGGTATTCTCTGAAATTCTTATGGATGGGTAATAGATAATTAATACGCGAGAAAATTTAATGTTTGCGTTATATTGTTACAAATAATTCAATAAGCTTGAATAAAGTGTTGCTTGCAGTGTTTGAGTTATGAGAAATTCGGGGTATAGATCGTAATATTAAATTACAAAACCCAACTGTATGTGAGGTTAAGGCGATTAGAAATGTTGTGGAACAGAAAATTATTAATCTTATGCGTTACTCGATTTGGAAAAGACCAGTTTTTGCAGCTCAATTTTGCCCGGTAACCGACCCAGCTTGCTCTCTAGGGTATGTAATAACTAATCCGTATCTAGGCCAGATTTCGAATATTATACTGGATCTAATACTCTAACGGTAACGTGCTGAGTCTGAAATTCTATTGACTGTCGACTGAAAATGCTAACCGGTGCCATAGATAACACCTCACAATGAGAAATAAAAATGTGATTTTCACAAATTTGTCCAATAATTTTAATTGGCGCGAAGTACCCCAAAATTATTTTTCATTATATAAAAAATTGCCAAACAGGAGCAAATTCAAGCAACACCTGCTGGAAAGAATATTATTCCCATGATTATACCAAAAGGCACGACCGGAATAGTTCAGCCCCTTGATGTCTATGGATTTCTTATTTGGAAGAATTACGTGGGACATTTGACTGATTCTGTTATACTTTTAGACTATGACATGAATCTGCACATGCGAAATAATATAATAAAGTTACAGTCTTTAGTATATAATCAATTATCATTACCATGGTATCACAACCATTTTAAATACTCCTGGTTTAAAAGTGGGTACGTCACAGAAACACCAGGAGAATTTGAGAATCCAGTAGATTTTTCCTTCAAGACATTTCCAACACATTGTGTGAAGCTGAAAGATGTGAAAATGTAGCCGTTATTACATGTTCGTGGCGCATATGTTGGAATCCACAATTTATGAATTACGTTATGTTCTATATGATTGGAAATTGTTTTGCCAATCCTTATTATTCTATCAGGCATTATATTCATAAGGAATGTGTCATATTAATCTTTATTATGTCTTTAAATAAAAGATAAATCTGAAGCTCCTCGAGACTAGCAGTACTTGCGAGGTTTCAAGTACAGAATTGGAAAACTCAGGTATGCAGCAACAGACAGATAATAGTTAGTGTTCTGATTTTTCAACTAATTCATAAGAATGGAAATTAAAGATCAATCAAATTCAGGAGAAATAATGGAAGGGATAAGAAACAAAGTCGTTAAATAGGGCTGCAGAGATAAAAAGATCGTTCTTTGTCTTCTTGTATCCAGTCAACCATCTTTCTTGTTTAGAGCCAGTATTGATCGTCTAGTATGAATTATTCTAATTCTCATTCTTGAAAAAAGATCTTGTGTTCAATAGTTCTCTCTGTTTATTCATAATTATTGAAAGCAGCTCAAGTATCAAAGTCAAGTTTTAAGAATAACTATTCAAATAAGTTTAAATAAGTGAAGCATACCTGGTGATTCTATTCTACGAGTTTTGTGAAACATCATCATTACTATCATTTACTAAATCTCGCCGTAACTTCATCGTTCAGTTAAATTTAGTTCTCGTTCTATTTACCAGGATACCATATTACACTCAGGCAACAATCCACCTAACATCGATTGGGAAGTCCCCAGGCGCCTAAATGCTATTTCTTTTGATTCTTTACCTGCTAAACCACTTAACATATCACATAAACGTAGTAACGATGTTAGGCAATCAATAAAAACCGAGTGTCTTAACTTACCAAAATTAAATCTAAATCAAGTATATCTAACCAACGAACCATCCTAACTACCTTTTCTAAGTTAAAATTCATCAAATCTCCATAGTTCTCAATCGTTACTTCTCAATTCAGATGTAAGCCATAATCGCATTCCGCGTATTTGAAGGAGCGATTGTAACAATGGCTTATAGTTTTCGCTTATAATATGTATCGTTATGCCGTGAGGATGTTGTAAAATGATCTTCAACACTTTTAAAATTGTTGCATTTAATTTAATTTTGTTGTATCTGCATAAAGGAGGAGAGCTCCTATGCTTTAGTACAATTTGCTGACAAAGGGTTTCTTATCGTGTGGTACTAAGAATGCTAACCTAAGAGAGGAAAAGTACAAAGCAAATAAATAAGGAACGCTTAGGGCATAATACCCCCGCCGTTAGATGAAAATCCCCGTTTTACAAAAATTACAATAAGGATTTTCATAGAACTAAAAGTATATTACATATTATCGTCGAATTCTGATATGCAAAGTCTAGACCTAGATCGAGGAACCTTTCTTTTTGGCTATGATTGTCTGAGGCTTATAGTTTTTCTTTGAAAGATTGGAGATGCATCTAAACTTGACGATACGGAACAGGAATTGACATGGGCCAATGTCTCCATAGTCTGTCGTACAGGAGCTTTGATTTTGAGCATCGTTACCATAATTAAAGAGACAATGTTTATAAACAGAAATGCAGGGCTTGAATGACCCTAACGTCTAAAAACTTGAAAATGTTTGCTGAATTTAGAAGTTATTAAAGGTATAAAGGCCTTATTGTTTTCTACGATCCTTTCCATACAATTTTTGTTCCCGTTATACTCGTTTCTTCTACTGTCTTATTGCAAATGATTTTTATTGACTCTGACGAAGGTGTGGCGTATAGCCACTTATTGTTATTTTTGAATTGTATCCATATCGTACGAGTTATTGATATCATTTTAACATTACAATTTTCTTCTTTTAATTTGAACGGTTCATTGACTATTTTGCTCATGCAGGTATCGTGTGCCTTGATATAATACTTTGGATAAATGCTTCTACAAAATCGTTGTCCTTTATGAGCCTTACAGGTTTTTAGGAAGTGCTCATCGCTCTGAGTGTACAATAATTTTTCGGCATTCGTAATGATATAATCGTGAGGAGTCGAGATATATGCCATTAAATTATCTCTTATAAGCTTGGTATCTTAATTACATGAGCTAATCGGCATCTTATAACACTTATTGCTACTTCGCTGATTTCTAAATATTCAAAATAATTTCCTTCATGAATGGGTATGGGCATTACGTCACTAACCTTTTCATCTCTTATCAACTTTATCGAACTCGTCAGACAATCATGTGATAATAATTGAGAGTTAATGCGTCCACCCTTGGTAAGAGTAACAGATTCAATCAGTATTCTAAACGTTTCTGTCTAATTCCATTAGAGCTAATTCAACTTCTAAACATATTTCAGTAATCAATTCTTTTTTTTTGTAGTTCTACTTCCTCTTGTGCCAGTTTCTTCAAATTTTCGTCAATACTTTTAAAATTATTGTCAATATCTTTAAACTTAGCGTTATATTCGATTTTCAGTTTTTTGTAGACTTAATTTCAATATATAAGTTTGATTTCTAAGAATTCTCCAATTCTCTTATTATCCCTATGAACGATCTGACATCTATTTCTGAATTATAATATGATGCATCGTCTGCGCTCATAGTACTGAAAAGTGCTTTACTAATACTTCCCACGAAATTAAATAAACCTCGTTTACTTCTAAAAAGAGTGGGTACGCCTATGGCTGAAAATAGCTTAGACTTATCTTTTCTGATAATTTCTAGTTGGTTTGTAATCTAGCGATAATATTTCGATCGTTGTATTTATTGCCACAAATAGTTCCCAGGGTGGTTAATCCTTTCGATATTTTCGATTCTTCCAGTGTCAGCTCATCCATATTGACGTAGGAGACTACATTGTAGGTCTCATGAAAGAATCTTACGTCCTCCAGATATTCCATGTGGAGGTTTGGAAATGTACCGAATTCGAATTCTGCGTACTTTTTACCATCATGCCTGGGAAGATTACTCAGAAGAACTCTGAAACAAACTGACGTTAGAATATTCTAATCTATTGGCATGCACAATAATTTCTTCGTTTCTCTTTTCTATTTTGTAATTGACGTCCGAAATTTGGTCTAGCACTTTATACGGTCCTTCAAATGGTACATTTAGGGCGTTCGTTCTTTCATTGGCTGTGCTTTTCTTTCGCAGCCATACTAAGTCTCCAGGACGGAATTCTTGAGGGTTTGTCAATTTATCGTAACATTCTTTGGTCCTTTGTTTGTTTTCTAATAGTATTTGTTTGCTTTCATCCAAAGTTTTTGCGATTTTCTTCTGTAGTTCGTCCAGATATTCGAAATATGGAATATTAGTATTTTTCTTCACTGTCGAAACATCCTTCGGGTTGGATCCAAAAACTAATTGACAAGGTGTGTGACCAGTACTCTAGTGTTTAGCGGTGTTATAATATAAATTGGCCAAATGGATCCTGTCGTCCCAATCGTCCGAATTCTCGTTAGTAAAGTGCCGTAAATAGTCCTTTAGAACTTGATGACTCCGTTCCAGGCTCCCATTACTTTGAGGATGGAAGCTTGTAGTCGTAATTTGCTTAACTCCCAACATCTTTTCAAAATTTTTCATGAGTTCGCTCGTAAAATTAGTTCCTTTATCAGTTAATATGTTGCGTGGTACACCGAAGTAACTGGCGTAATTTTTTAGAAATGCATCTATAACGGTGGAGGCCGTAAAATCTTTCATTGGTATTCCAACAAAATATTTAGTTAGGCAGTCTTGTATTGTCAGAACATATTTATTAAGATTTTTGGTAAGAGGAAAGGGACCGCATATGTCCATCGCGATCTCGTCATTGAACGATCCTCGAATATATGTTATTATCATCGGCATCTTTGTTGGGTGTCGATTAGCTTTATTTCTTTGGCAAACGGAGCATCCTTTAATGTAATTTTCCACATCTTTCCAGAGTGTTTTCCAAAAATAATTTTCTGAAATCCTGTAATATGTCTTTTTAATTCCGACGTTGCCCTCCTAGCAGACTGTCGTGGTTTTCTTTCAAAATCTTCTGAATGTCTTCGCGTTGGGGTATTATTCTTCTTTTGTCATGCAGATACACTGTAGTGTTCCCATGACAGAATTGTTCGCGCCATATCTTCTCTATGGCTTTTCTGGGAAGCCCTGTTAGTCGAGCACATCCGTCGTGGTCAACGTGGAGTTCCTTGAATTCTTCAGCTATCGCTAGATACCTCAGTTCTGCTATCTTCTCAACCAGACCTTCGCTGGTTACGTCTGGATTAATTCCCACAGTGATATGATATTCTTGGTTCTCATTCTCAGAATGAACCTCAATCGATTATGAATTCTCCTCCCCAATGAACGATACGTCCACACTACCCTCAGGTATCGGGGAATTTGTCAGAAAAAGCTGTTTTCCCAATTTAACGAGTTTAGCGGGTTCTTTTGGTTCTGTTTCTTGTATTTCGTCTCTTTCTGTTCGTTCTTCTATTTCTTCTTCTATCTCTATCATAAGGTCGGCATTCATTCGACGAGTTATTAGAACAATATTGAAACTACCTTTCTTGTAGTATATCTCGTAGTCGTTATCTTCTAATGTTATCATCCATCTCGCTAGTCGCGTATGAGGATCTTTGTGGTATTCATCGACAAAATCAATGAGCAATGATCTGTTACAATCTTGAACTTATATAACCCATACAGGTATGGATAAAAATGCTTCACACACCATACTATCGCGAGCAGTTCTTTTTCAACAGTCGAATAGTTTTGTTCTGTTTTGTTTAAAGCTCGACTTATATGAGATCGGGTGTTCCCTTCCATTCTTTTCTTGTGACAATATTCCGCCCAAAGCTATTCCAGACGCGTCAGTGGTTAACGTGAACTCCCGTGAAAAATCAGGATAAGCCAGAATTGGTTCCTTACAAAGTTCTTCTTTCAGCGTGGCAAAGGCTTTTTCTTGTTCAGCCCCCCCCCAAAAAATGCAATATCCTTCTATAATAATCGAATCAAGGCTTTCGTTTTCTTACTGTGGTCCCATATAAATTTTCGATAATATCCTGTCAGTCCTAAGAATTGTTTAATTTTTTTAGCATTTTTTTGGCTTTGGGAATTCCATGACACTTTTACACTTTTCTGGATTTGGCTTCACGCCTTCTGCAGTAATGATGTGACCTAAATATTGTAATTCTGGCTTAAGGTACTCACATTTATCTGGCTGTAGCTTTAGCCCGGTATCCCTTATTCGTTGCAGGAAGAGTAGTAATTTCTCGTTGTGCTCAGTCTATGTTTTTTTATAAACAACAACATCATCAAGATAGACAAAACAGGTGTTCCCTATCAGTCCTCTCAAGGCGTTATCCATCATCCTTTGAAAGGTTGCACGAGCATTTTTTAAACCGAATGGCATCCTTAAAAATTCAAAATGACCGTGTGGCGTACTAAATGCTGTTTTTTCAAGG
>JARPRH010000512.1:6520-18023 GCA_031763665.1 Calameuta haemorrhoidalis | reverse complement strand
ATCTGCCAAAAAACACTTACGTGTAAAAAACTACGCCAAGTACAGGAGTGCTGTGAATTCCTCTAACAAAAAGTATGAAAATCATATTATTGAGGCCAATTACATAAGTCACTACATGTTTTTGCTTTCTCATAGAGGAAGCTATGTGACGATGGAAAATTTTTTTTTCTGAGAATATCATGTCACCATGTTCAGAATGTGCCAAATCGACGAAAAAACACATTTGGAGAAAATGTCCGAGTGTGTGCGTGCGTGCGTGTGTAATGGCCTCCGAAAATTCAAACGTTTATAACTCGAGAACGGTTTTAGCTACAGCCCCCGAATTTTGCAGGCATGTGCAGCTCTATAATTACTTCATTGGCTATACTATTCGTCATTATTCAAGCTGCGGTTCGGATTTTATGACGTTTTAAAATTTCCAAAAAAAGGGCGTTATCACTCAAGCGATCGCAAATTTTGTAATACACGTCTAAATAATTCTTAACTAAGAGATTTATATCCAAGGTTGATTGGTATTGCATTTGGGCCGAATCCATCGAGAAAATTTGATTTTATGATATTCTACATTTTTCGAAAAATCAAATTTATCAATATAACTCCCGTAAACTTTGACCGATTGAGCTCCAACTTTCCAAAAGTATAAAACGTCATTCAGCCGTAATATGTATCGAATTTGGCGGAGATCGACAAAACGGAAGCCAAGGATTTATATTTTGCAATTTGCTTCCTGTGGATCGCCGGTAGTAAACGAAGATTCATCTATGAGGAAGCCAAAGATTTAAAAAAGTGAAAATGCTTCCTCACATAAAGTCTTCGTTCACTACCTACGATTCGGAGGAAGAAAATTACAATTTTCAACGTGCGGCTTGTTTTAATTACAGCAGTTTGCAGCGCACTTTTTACGTATTAGACGTTTAATGATTTTTTTACCAATATTTTTGGCAGAAAATACATTATTTAGTTTATTCCAATACCCAGACAACGCATAAGCCACCTCAAGGATGAGTCTCATCCCATATTTGGTTTTGAACTTTTCTTATGCTGGTGATTTTGTATTTTTTCGGAGGTTCTAACTCAGCCATTTTTTTGCAAGAAGATACTCATCCAAATAACTGACTTGTAATTGCTCAAAAATCCATTTTTTACTATAGATGAAGTTTTTTTAAATTTCGTAAAAGTCTATCATAATCTCTTTTAACTTGGATCAACTGTTTCACTTCCGTGAGATTCTTTAACAGTAACTGTATGCGGACTCTAAGCTCCCGTTGTTTTCTTTTACTTCTTGATATCACTATATTGCATTGCAAGGTTGCTATCTACATAGAAAATTTTCACATAAATTTCACGTGAACATTTACCAGTAAATCCCCTTCGTAATATTGTAATTTGTCAAAAATTAAAAAAATTAAATAATCGATGATGAATAAATTATCCAATCAATCCTAAATTTTGCAGTCGGTAACAGATATTTTGTACTACTAGAAATCGAATTCATTCAAGCTTAAGAGAAATGTAACATCGTTTCATGTATTATTGAAATTAAAAAATGACAGCGTCTGTTAATAGATATCTACGTTTGACTGTATACGTATGAAACTTAAAAAAAATTATTTTATAAATTAATTTTCAAATATATTTTCAATATTTTAAATATTAAATAGGTTGTAGTAGGACATAGAGATTCAAAATAGATTGAAATCGACATTGCTAAGACGTATAGATTCGAATCAGATGTTAAAGTAAAAAAAAGTGCAAACGAGGCTTTGTTTACAACGTTTAGATCCAATAAAGGCTTAAAATTTGGTTTGCGGTAGACCATCCGGAAGCAAAAAGTGCTGGATTTTTAAATATTTTATTGTACCACTTATATTCGGAACCTAATTTTTCGAGTAAATTTTAGTAATCGGTTGATTTAGTGATTACTCTGTAATTTTTACTACAGGTATTTAAATATAAAAAATATCCCTTTTCTATGATGACAATTATTACATAAGATACCCCACAACAAGAAAAGCACATTTACCGTGCGGGAGTACTTCATTAATTTTCTTGTTGCTTTACAAAGATAATTTCAGAACTAATTTTTAGGTGATACTTATGATTTGTAAGTCATTCATAAATACTATGCTATATCGAAATTAACTGAGTAACATGGTATATGTTGTTTCGCAATGTTTCGCAATGTTTCGCAATGTACATATAGATAAAGTCTGTACTTACGCTTCATCGCACCCATATTACTTTCTGCCTAATTATGCAATAACGATCCTATCGCATCTCGAAAATTGCATAATATAAATAAACAGCTTAAATGAATAACTTGTTCATATTAACCCTAAAAAATATCATCTTTTTCTAGCCTACGTTAACGATGTATGCATTGAAATAAAATTCACGTAGTTTATCCTTTTAGGATTAAAATCACTTAACTTTTATCCGAAACTTTTGCTTGTACAATTATTATGTACTACAATTTGTCCATAAACAGCAAAATCAAGCGTGTTCCTATATTTATGACGATTCATAAGCGAAATTATGAAAGAAAAAAATTAATCTTGATATGGGTGCGAACAAAGTCACTTAAGCTTCTTACACAGCAATTCTTTGTGTACACGCATATACCGAGTGACGTTAGCATAATGAAAAACTAAAATCATTATTCTCCTTCGATTCAAACAAGTTTGTAAAAGTTTGATCAACCTAATTTTAAAATGTAACAAGAAATCGGACTCAGCTTTGTACCAAAATGAAGCAGACGTAATAGTAGTCCACGTGACAATTTAATAGGTAGCTAAATATACCATGTAATATTGTACTAAACATTACTCTTGAAGCAACGATTCTTAAACTTTACGTCTATCCAATCCAAATTTCTTACCCATTGAAGTAGATGTCTTACTTACGCCATATATTCGTAATTTGGATAAAAAATTGAACGAGTAATAAATATAAAGATTGCCCTGCCTGTAGTGTAATCACTCTGTGTACGTGTAAACGCATGGAAAAATTAAAGAATAACCTAAAACATATTAACATTAGAAACTGTGTTAGAAATTGAATACTTTAAATAAATGAATATCATGCCAGTCATATCTCCCATATATCGTGCTGAGTGATTACGCGCTTTAAGTTGCAGATAAATTTAATCATATGTCACATCATGCTCGCTACAGAGTTATATGTATGTTAACAACTACTCATAAATAGTTACACAGTAACATATATTGTAACGTTTCACTCTTATACCTCCCTATCCTCTGTCGTTTTTCCTTCTTAACTTCCTTTCTCAGTTATGAATACGTCAAGAGCCCCACATAAGAGTGTATGGCGCACTATGGATGTGCATAGTTGTAGCTGAGAGAATCCCTTGAATCCTAAAATTCCTCAAAACTACTATCGACCTTTCACAGGGACTCCGATAAAGGAAAGGGAAGATAGGACCTTTAAATCCTTAATATTACATAATTTCCTTGAAATTAATTACAGCGGCAATCCTTAGGAAATAGCAATAGAGATTATTACCTTTAATATTCCATTCTCCTATATTCTCCTTTTGTATTATCACATTTTTTTTGTTACATCATCATTTGTTTAATGTTCACTGCTTTCTTACTCCCCTGGCGGTTTTAAGTTGGCTGTAAATTAATTATCAAATAACCGTTGCAATGTACGCAAACTGAACTTAGTATAAATTAGATTGTAACTCAACAGTATTTAAACTCTAAAAACTTTTAATTTTTAAGGTTAGTTTGAAACGGTGTTGCATAACCTTTAAGGGGGTATGGTAGTCTAGAAGTTTGAAAGAATCGATTTTTTGCATTTTCTTAAAGTATAGACTCTTGAGAATATGTATGAAATTTCAAAATTCCCAATATTTACAAAGTTTGTAGCTACTTGAATAAGGCCGGATTAAGAGGCCGCACCAGCGCAAATCGGATAATGTTCTGCGGTCACTGGTCTCCGTACATTAGTCTTCAGACACTAGTCTATGGACCGTTGTCTAAAATCATTATTTCGAATTCGAGGAAGGCACCCTTTACGACGCAGGATTGGCCGATTCATATGACGTACGTATAACATGCCATTTTATCACTTAGATAGTTGCGGTTTTCTGAAATTATACTGAGAACTTTAAACGGTTTTTTCTCGAAACTACGTTTTTCAACCTGGTTGGCATAAAATCCGAAATTCTATTCAAGAGATTGACTTCAAATTTGAAATGGACCTACAGTCCCAGGCCATAATGACATTCTTTTTGATCAAGAAAATTGGTTTTATTTCTGTTTCAGATAGATGGGAGCTTTGGAATCATGTCAACCGCCTCAACCCTTTTTTTTCACGGTCATATTTAGAGGCCCCTAAATTTTTCAATTTTTATTTTTTTACACAAAAATTAGTTTTTTAAGTTCTTGAAACTTCAATATAAAGAATGTAAAAAAGATATAAAGTACAAAATTTGTACTAAAAATATATTTAATATATTTTTATTAAACCTGAAAAAACCGCCCGAAATTTAGGCCTCTAGACCAGAAAACTCCTTTAATATAGTTAAAATAAATCGTTCATAAACCGCTAGACAATCGTTTGATAATGGGTTGGAACAACTATCAATAACTGATCACAAACTTCCATTGTACTAACGGAATTGTCAAGAGACTTTGATTGCAAATATTTCTTTTTTTTATATATGTATTGTGACGTACTGGGCCTTGAAAACGGGCCCAGCGGTCGGCTCAAATTAGCTATCGCAAAAGAGGGGGAAAAGGAAGGGGGTCTCGAAAAGAAAAGGGGACACGGGTTAAAATGTAACAAAATATAATAAGTAAAATCAAATGGATGTACAACAGCAATAGAAATAAAGCGAAAGGAAAACCAAAAGATAATAAACTAGAAATATAATGGTCAACAGACGCGATCAAAACAAACACACGGGTGCTCGGTCGGGAGCACGCGGTGTCGGGGGGCTTTAAACGGACTTGGCGGGAAGGGGGTAATCGGGGTACGGAGGGATACGTTATGGGCACGGGAGACAGGAGGGGCAGGGAGGGATTGCAGAGATGGGACGCAAACACAAACAATGACTGGCGCCAGCTACTTATCCGGCGTAGCACCGTCGAGTGACCGCGGAAGGTCCCCGAATATTTACGTTCTAGAAATCCGCACGACTAGCGGGGGAAGGGGTGAGGGGGTCTGAGGGAGAAGGTTCCCGAACGCAATATGGCTACTTACAAATACCTCGGTTACTACAGTCAAAAACGGGCGGGGAGGGAAAGGGCACGGGGGGGTTCCCGAAAAGGGCGCAAGATACTCAAAGTAAGGGCGCACGCAATACCACGGGCCTCGAGCGGTGGGCGGGAGGCCCGTCTTAAGTCTAAAAAGAATTACCGAGATGCCGGACCACGTGGGCCGGCTCGCTATATCCCGAAGGGATTTACAAAAGCGAAAACGCGAATAGCAAAAAGAAAAGGGGGCGGGGAAATGGGGAAAAGGAAAACGCAATCATACAGTACTCACTCAACAATTCCGCAAACTCGATATAATCCAATAGGCACTCGCACACTCACTCACGCACTCAATATTCGCAAACTAAAAGGCTCTCGCACACGCTAATTGCTCGAAACCCTGGCTCGAAGTGAAGAAGTCTTCTCCACTTCCGGTACTCGTGGGCCTCCGGGGCCTCGTTGATTGGTGGATCCGCTGGGCTGGTCAAAAATTCTTCTCCCGGGCACGTCCGCGGTCTCGGAGGGAGAAGGCTCCACCGCTGTCACGCGGGCCTCAGGACTACCCACGTGACGGGACTGCACCGGGGCTGCATTACATGGTGGTGGTGGTGGTGGTGGCCAAAAACAATGTACGCAATAGCAACGCTCAAGGCCGGTGGGGATCTCGAGCCAGGAGACGGGGAGGGGTTTAATGTAACATTTGTGTTACAGTATATAATTTATATCATATAATGTAAGTTTCTCAATATCTTAATAACCAGTTAATTATTAGTTATTAATTTTATCTAATCCTTTGAGTGTCAGGAACAATGGCAATATTGCATTCCTCAGCAAGATGTTCTCCTTCGGTGTTGAAACTCTAGTCTAGAATATTTTCATTAGAGTGATATGACTCTGCCCGTATTATGGAAATGGATGCGAGGAGAGTGTATAAAATGATTTGGGTAGATGCGTCTACGGCTAGTGCGACGCCATGAGACAGCGAAAAATGGCATCACCTATATTGCCGAATATACAATATATATACAGTGTTGATAACAGGGCGATTACAATAATTCCAACACCGTCTTTATCAATCTCATAATCTTCTTCGTATAAATCAAGTCCCCGTTCATCATTGTCCTCTTTGTCTTTCGATTTATTCCGGAAGCGATCCATTTTTAATTTAATTTCGACGCACATATGTATATTAGCTACTGGATTCATTTTCCCGTAGGAGGCAATTTTTGTGCTGTTGCATTTTATCTAGTATAGCTGAAATAATAATAATTAAATGCGAACAGTCAATTGACTGTGACTTTGGAAAAATGCTACTAAAATATGTTGGCGTTTACGGATATTAAATAATGGATTTAACGAGATTCATTGCTTTTTACTGTAACTTGCTAAAAGCTTATTAACAGTAAAAAAAACTGTCAAGCAACTATATTAAAATCGTGATATTCAACTCTAATATCAGATGATTTTTCGCACATTGCTATGTACATTATTAGTTAAACATGTTTAGGTAAATCGAAATGAATCCTTCGATAAGTTACATGTATAAAAATTACACTTAGGCAATAGCCCTGACCGTTAGCGATTTTACTCTAGTGCACATGTGCGCGCATAACGGACATTCCTGATTTTACAAATTTTCCTCGAAAACCCCACTAATTCATCCCCATACAAAGTTCATTCCCATACAGAGTATGCCGACCAAATTTCTAGCACCACTTACTTAACTTCCTTAACCACCACGTATGCTTTTCGTAAACATTTCCTTAGATGAACCAATAATAAGAATCCTCAATCCCACCTCAAGAATCCATACCCGCTAATTAACGTCTAATTCTAATTCAGAAACACTAATAAAACCTTCCTCGTCTTTAAATCGATGCACTATCGAAAGTTTCAGCGATTTCCGTGTGAACTGTCTAGTGCAGCAGAAAATCATGAAACAACTTGAAGCTGCGTTAGTCCAATCTAATTGCGCTACTGACTATTATTATCATTACTATTTATTATATAAAAAAGATTATTATTAATATGATCACTATTTATAGTTATTATTATCATCGAAAGAAAAACTATGATTTTGTCCGTCTGGCCATATAATCATATTATAAAAAAGTCTACTTTTCTACTGTTAGTTGAAAATTACGAATAAAGAACAAATCAACGTTTTATATAAAATCAGCCGAAAACAAAAATATTATAGGACAAATTTAGTTTTTCTAATTAAGGACTGAAACCGTTCAAATGTTTTGACTCGGGCAGTGTTAGTTACTCGTGTTCTCACTTTGGCGCTAATTTATATTTGTACAACTATTGACAGTACACTAAGTTTAGTTTATCGCTTTATCTTGATGTCCAATCGCATATACCTTTTTACAGTCTATTTTCAGGGCATATTCCGTAATTGATCTACGGTTGCGATTATTAAATTTTAGTCAATTTCATCGATTGATTTTGTCTTCAATCAATCAATCGATGTCATTGGCTGAAATTTAATAAACACAACTGTGGTTCGATTACGGAATATACCTTTAGTAACTAGGAAGAGTCCTGGATCGATACGAGCCTGTTGCAACTATCCTCTTTTTTCTCCAATTTCCACATGCTGACTACAGTTACCCTTGATGTAAGAATATTCTTATATACGACAAAGATAGATAATAAAGATTATAGATGATTTAAATAGATAATAAAGGGCTTTTCTTTTTTCCCTCCCTATAATTCTGGCGTCTTTGACTTCATCAGACAATCAGCGCTCGGAACAGTCCATGCTTTTTTTTCTCATCGACAAACACTTCTGTATTTGTTCCTAGAGTAATCCCCATGGCATTAATTATTTTTAAAATGGATTTGCAGGCTTTATTGAATATTGATACTACTACTAATATCCATAGATTTTTTTTTCCATATTGCAGTAGACCTGCATGCCGTCGGCGCGGCCGCGTCCTTAAAAATTCTATAAATTGTATAATTTTTTGAATCTCAGAAAATTGCATTATGGATATATTCTCAAGAGTATACAGAATAAAGCAATGCTTAAAAATTTATTATTTGATCCTCCAAAAAAAAGGTAACCCCTTCAAAGCAAGTCCTGGCAGTCGTAAAACGGAATTCAGCTGAAGGGCATATAAAATTTATTAATGCACATTGTGTCTTCGCAAACGATGCTGAGATTTTGGGAAAATCTTTTTTGGTAAAAGTCGATCAAATATGGATATCTTTTCGTCATGATATACAACGATAGAAGTGGGATATTAAAGTCTAATAATTAAATCATTATCTTCGAAGCCTTTTTCGTTGTTATGGCATTATTCATTAAACGACGTTCCAGACAATTCGCAAATATTGCAACGTCTTCACAAACGTCTTTCATGGCCAATTTCTTCACCTTCGGTAAAAATTTATCCTGCGAATAAATCTCCAACCAACCAATCATTTTCATGTTTTAGGAGTTTATCCGCAGGATAAATTTTATCCGAAGGTGAAGAAATTAGCCACCAGACATAAAGCTGAACTTGAACTATTTTTTTTTTATTAATGTACGTGTAAATATTGGAACAAAGAAATTTACCTTGAGACATCACCGGTTGCTACTATGCGGTTGTGTCAAATGCATTCACGTTGCAAAATGAAATATCTGCGCACAATGCAGCACTTAACAAATTGTTGGAATAAATTATGAAAACAAAAGGCGCTCCATTCAATTTTTCTGGATTTCTTCCATGTGTCTTCGAGAAAGCGGAGGTGTTAGATGTTTTCAAATATTAATATAATAGGGGGAATCTATAATGAAAATTCAATTTCTTTTGAATTTTTATTTGATTAATTCAATCATTCACCTGAAACTTAACCGATATGAATACATACGTGCAAATAGAATATATCTGAATCTTTCACATGTGTTCTATCAAAATCAGGAATGCGGACAACTACAAATATTACTGTTCTGTGTACATTTGGAACTTGTTATTGCAGGTGAATCTCAATCTGACTGATTAAATGGCTTTATTCTGCCCACAAGAATTCGCGCATAGAATTCGAAAACAACAAAGTATCTTGGATTCGCATATGCACTTTATTAAAAATCTAAAAATATTACTGTTCTATCTAAATTCGGAAATGAAATTCTCTGTAAATTTTAGTCCGATTAGTTGAGTCATTCGTTTGAAATTTTGTTCATCGAATTTATACATTTTTTTTATGGCGAATGCATAAGACGTAGGGATGCATGAAAAGCTAAATAACTTTTTTATATATTATAGTCATTTAACTATTTTTTTTTTTTTCCAGTAATATAGTCTTTAAATCAATTGAAATTATTTTTAGCATGACTTTTCCTTATATACATTAACGTTTATACAACCTTAATCGCAAAATATGTGATTATCACGTTCAACCTGAATGTCACATTTGAACACGTAAGATTTATCAAAAGTGACGTATTATTATTATACAGTATCTGGCATTGAACTTTTATGTAAATTTAATTCATTTTGGTATAGCAAACGAAACGCCGCTCTTAAAATAGTTTATATCCAGAATACCTTCATTCTTTTCACTGTTTACTATGTCTGTATTCTTATTTCTTATTCTTTCTACTCTCTTCTGTCAATCATAAAACTTACGGACGCCACAAGTATATCCCCCACACTATTACCTGTGTTTTGTGGGTGGGAACTTATTTTTTATCGTGGAGACTTTATCGCGAGGCCGTGTTACTACATAAGACAGGGAAAAGTCTAGTTAAAGATTCAGTGTCATTTCCAAGTTTACTTCGAAGCGAGTGCGCGCGGAAAGTCGCGGAGTGCTTAGAATTACGAACGGTTGGTTTCGCCGAGAGTTAGAATCGCTGACGATCGGTGGCTTCATCGAACAAACGGATCTCCTTACGTTCAGAGTGTAAGCAGGAAAAATGGACACCGGCATAAGAGTAATTAAGACAAACCCTCTGAAAAAGGCAAATATTATCAACCGATTGTTTTTCTGGTAAGCAATATCGTCATTTGCATTTACATTTTTATCGTAGAATTACAATACTTTCAATGTTAGTCAGGCGACAAATTAGGGAGATATGCAGCCATGTATTTTTATGTTAAAAAAAGTACGAAGGCGATCACTCCATTTATTTACTGTCATATTCGTTTGTTAACTTGCTATTATCAGAATTAATCTAAATGTCTAACTTTGTCATCATTCACTACCCTTGATATCTATTTTATCTTTTTTAACGATTGATTTATATACAGAACAAATTTCCCCATTTTCTTCCTTTTCTGCTTAATATAGTCATGGATGTATCGACCTTAAGGATGCATTCTATTTAATTATTAAGGTTCTGTATGACGTCATTGATTGAATATGTACGACTGAGGCTTACACTATAGCACGATAAAATGATTTTCTCCCACTACTTACCTGCCGTCACACTAGGAATCCTAAGAAGAGTGACTTTCGAAATATCATACGACTACAGTTTGTTGATACGGGAAATCCGCTTTTCATGGACAATTTATATATGACTTACAGTACAGAAGAGTTTCCTAAATCATGTATATTTCACTTGTAGGTTGATTAGACATTTCGTTCTCGAAATGTAACTTCTGAATATTTGTTATATTCCTCGGTTTGTAAATTTATGTTGTAAGTTGAGAATCGTCGACTTTCTGAGTGTTTGTAAGATACTTGTACGTAAATATGCGTCCTCGATGTACAGAATACGTAGATAGTAAAATGTCGCAAAACCCGCAGACTTGTTTGTCGAATAAAAGGAAACTTTTCCGTTGTAGAATATAGACATTTTTCACAGTCCATTGCAAAAGTATATGTATAATTATAATATCCTGGTGGTCTGATACTTGTTTCTGACTTTCATCAAAAGATCTAATCGTACAGAAAATTGATATAACAATGTTAAGGGGTCACCGTACTGTGTTGCTATTAATTACTCGAAAGTTATAAATGAAAATCAAATTATGTTTGGCTGTAGGTTAATTTACATATTAATGAATAAATTTTCAAAATTTGAAAAAATATTTATTTTAAAAAAGTTATGTAGTGTCGCGAGGAAGGCTGTTGCGATTGAACAAAACGGTGTACATTCCCGAGAAAAAATTTCTTCAGGCTGCCTGATATTATTTCAGGGCCCGTTCAGGTGATTTTAAGGTATGCCTGATTAGGCTAGCCGGATCCTGCTCATATCAGAGTCGGATAATATTTCATATGGCATATTTAATCTGGCTAGCGTGAGATCGTTAGCATCACGACCTGATAAGGTAAGAGTAAGG
>JARPRH010000510.1:174604-196806 GCA_031763665.1 Calameuta haemorrhoidalis | reverse complement strand
CTCTCTTATTAAAGGCACAGGTTACAGCAAGAGATATACAATCCAAAGTGCCATCAAATTCCTATAAGAAACAATTAGGAAAATAGTAACAAAGCTTAATTCGCAAACAGCAACTATGTAAAATAATATTTATAGTAATACATAAACCTACCTCTGGATAATTTTGTCCAAAGGATTCTGTTGTGAATGAAAAGTAATGCATGTAAAATATAGCCTGCAATGCTCAAGAATGTATTTAATGCTTACCCAACAGTTCCAAATTCATGTTAAATAAATGCGTGAAGAAATGTCAAGATTCAGATATTTTACGCAGGTAGCGGGTGTAGGTATGATCTAGATTGCGATAGTGTTGAACTCAGTTCAGGCCAGTTGGAGCGTACCATTTTGGTGCATCTTACAATTAGCTAATGTATCACACTCAGTCACACTCCTGCTTTACCGTACCGCACAACATGGCTACCCCCTGCAAATAATATAACCAAGTTTTTGGAATTTAACAAGATTGATAATCATATTAAAGAATAACTGTTATACGACATACGCTATTTAATAAATAATTAATAATGGTCTTTTATACTCGTGAGTATTTAACACTTTATTATGCTTCCATTCAGCATAGTTCGTTTATAAGTCATATTTTCTTAATTATGAGGTGTGTTGTGTTTGATTCTTACTTTTTAATTCGCCAATAAGCACTTCTAATCGTATTATTGAGATATTTTAGGATAGTTTTTTGTATATGTATAATTTTCCAGTGGGTGGGCATCTCAATGCTTGGATTATATTGTTAGATTTCAATGTAATTTTATTTCACTTATAGAATCTCTGCTACGGCGAATAAGATCAGGACATGTCAGAATGTTTGGAACTGCTTTAGAAGCCATGAAGATCCCTGAGGAACCTCCACAAACATTTAGGACAATTGAGAATAATCCTGCAAATCATACGATCGATCACATGAACAGATTTTATACGATTCCTCCTGAAATTCAAAAACAATTGTTCCAGCATGGTGGATTGACAAAGTTTTTTCAAAAGCAGGTGAAGACCTTTGCAGAATGCTCAATTTTAATAAGGCAGCCAGCTATTGAAATTATATCTTACATAAGACAAAGTGATTATTCCAAACCACCAAACAAATATGTATTATGTATCCTTTTTATATAATTTTTTAATTAATTGTTTGTACTGTCGACAATGATTGTTTTTCTTAATATGAAGATCCTTAAATAATCAATCAGATGGAGAACTTGGTGTTGGAAAATCAACCACTCTCGTACATCTTATCCATTATGCATTTGCAACTAGGAAAATTCTTGTTCACGTCCCATGGGGTACCAATCAAAAAAATTTTTTAAACTAGTAATTAATTCTTAACTAGTGATAGATTAACTCAATGAATTTTCTTGTATGTAGTTCAATATTGGTTTTCTCGCCCAAGGGAGACAGCGAATTCCGTAATGCAGGAAGGCAATATAGATTTACCAATAGACGCAGCAGCTTGGCTACTTCATTTCAAGAATCAGAATCATTATCTTCTTTCAGAATTGGACGTAAGTACGATTAAATGAAACTACGATAATTGTACTCCATTAAATCAATTGATGTCCAGTTAAGGGTGACCAAGGATTATGCATGGAGCCATCGAGAAACAACTCCCAATGGGACGCCTTTGCTCGAAATGATAGATTTTGGAATAAATCGCATTAAATTTGCTTCTGAAATTATAAACGTTCTAATAAACGAACTCAAAGAAGCGAGTAGAAATGGCAAATGTAGCACAATGGTAGCCATTGATGGGTACAATGCCTTCTTCTCAGAGTACAGTGCTATTCGTGACGATAATAAAAAAGTGGTCCCACCTTCAAAGGTTTCTTTGACGCAGGCTTTTCTAAACGTTACGAAAAGCGACTGGTGCAACGGCGTCGTTGTCGTAACTGTCGATATTCTAGCAACTAAGGTCAGAATTAAAAAATGTATTTCTAGCAATAGAAATTAAAAGCAAGGCGTACTCAACACATTGCTCTGTTGAAATTCTAGGATAGACGAGAATCCTATCTACCACGATTTTTACTCAATAAAGAAGGCTTCGAGCATATGGATCCGTTCCTTCCGGTACACGTGAAGAATTATACGAACGACGAAATCGAGGTTGTTGCCGAATATTACAAGAACCGGAAATGGATACGTGAGATTTCGAAGCAGGGTCTAAGGGAACTCCAGCTTCTTTCTCAGAACAATCCATACAAATTCATGGAATACTGTACGCCGTTGTAGGATACATAAATAAAACAAAAATATATACATAGTAAACATTTCAACCATGGTTATTATTAATCTTATATGCTTTACTTTAAAGAGTAAATAAGAATACAAGTTTTCTTCCAAACACCATAGCAGTATACTATTCTAGTGACATTTGTCATGATGCCCTAAATAACTGAGATATTAATATTCTTTTGGAGGGTTTTCCTGATTACATACAATAATTTTGATTTTTATAAGAAAAGTGGAATGTATATAGTATGTTCTATTGTTCCTAAGAGATATTCTATATGGTCCTGTTCTGTTCTGTTCTGTTCTGGTAAAGGATGTTACAAGTTTAACGTAGCACTGGCTGCAGTACGTCCAGCACCTTGCTGATATCGCCATTCTTAGCTACAAGTAAATCGGTAAGCCATCCGTTTTCGTTTTTGAATCCCATCTGTACCATCGCTTCTACGGAAGCCTGAATCTTTGGATCAGGATGATATGTCACTCTATTTGAAAGCTGAGGAAGCTGAGGATATATTGGCTTTTGAACCACAGGATTATCTTGCTGGGATTCAGTTGGAACCTAAAAGATTTTCAAGAATGTCATTAAATTATTCTGCTGTTTCAATGAGTATAATTTTGTAAATTTGAAATATTTCTTTACAGTACCTGCTTCGGTATAGCTCCATTATTTTGTTGCGAAGCCCCAGGAGTGGACGCTACTACAGCAGGATAGAACGGAATTGTTACTGGAATTGAAGTTGGTACTGTTGCTGGAGTTGGTGCTGTTGCTAGAGTTGGTACTGTTACTGGAGTTGGTACTGGTACTGCTGTTGAGGTTGAGGCTGAGGCTGATACTGGTATATTATTCACAGGAATAAGATGAGGTGTATTTGTGGAAAACGGTGCATTTGCCATCTGTCCTTTTGATGCAATTATTGGTTCCGGAGCTGGAAAATTAACAGCAGGAGCTGCTGACGTGGCTACAGGAGGATATCCATCAAGATTATTCAGTACTGTCCAGCCTTCATTTTCTAAACTTGGTTTCTCAGTAACAATTTCGGAATGTGTGGGTGGTACTGGTGATGTATTGGCTGCAGGAGACTCCTTCTCTGGATTTTCTTGAAGCTTCCTTCCCTCCCCTGGAAACTTTGGAATATTTTCACCAGGTACTTGCTGTGCCTGTGGTATTTTGTCATCTTGATTTGAGGCTGGTGACGCGACTGGAACGTCGTCATTTCTGACTTGAACATTCACGTCAATGCCAAATGGATCCAGTATTTGGGATATGTTTTCTCCCAAATTTTTTAACAATTCACTGGGCAGGTCTAGTGGCTTCTTAACATCCTCAGGTTTTTTGCCTTCATTGAACTTAGTCTTTTGAGATGCTTTTTCTGGTGTTTCACATGGTGGACAATGTCCATCTTCAGGAAGATTGGTCCAATCATTTAAATATGTCAGTAGAGTCTCCATCCAGGAAGGAGTTTCAGGATCATGATGATGTGATCTTGAATGTCTGTTGCTCCGGTATGGACATTTTTTCTGGGCCTCTTCCTTAGCCTCACAAGCAGCTGCCTTTCTGGCAAATCTATTCATAAGATGAGCCAAGCGTCGGTTGTACTGAGATTTCCATTGCATAGGAATTGCAATGCGAATCATACAATGTTCCTGATGCATGCCCTTAGCTTCACAAGCTGCACACAGATCGTAATCTGGACATTGAATACAATTATATCGGAAGCCTCTGATCCCTTTATCGCACCCATCACAGATTACTCCAGGATGACTCTGACCAGCATCACGCTGTGGCACCTGATTTCTAGGAGGCACTACAGGAGTATCGGAGTGAGGCGTCACGTAAAATTTAAATGCTTTGGCCTGATCATTTGCCATAGCTATATGTAGTTCCTCGTCACTGGAGACAACGATATCATCGTTGTCGTCATCTAGAAAAATTGTATGAAAAAAATCATGATAGCGGAAATTTTACCATAAAAAGACGATGACCAAAGCGAAAGTTGTTACTGCGCAGTACGGTGATGCAATGTTATCAGTATGACTAACAAAGAATTTCGCTTACCTTTCCAATAGACAGAAAAATGTCTTCCACGTAGACTTGAAAAGACTGTCTGCAGCTTTTCGCGAAAGTATAAGAAACTCTCGGAAACATCCTTGTCAATCCCAAATCGTCTCACTTCCTTAATCGTACGACGATCATCGTCGTTGGTCAAATAAACTTTAAAGCTGACCGTTGAAGTCATCTTTGAGCTCGTTACAAGAAAACAAATCCGTAAAGGGAAAATTCGTATTCTCAACAGTTGCTACTATTCAATAAATTCTATAGAATTGTCCTCTCTTGTAAAATATTCACTACTGACAATTATCACTGTCAATCCGTATCACAAACACCTTCGATGCTGAAATATCAAGTACTGCGAAGACAAGCGCTTACACGGCGCTTTTATACTTCACCAGGACAACAATGGCCGGTCGGCATGACTGCGCATGTCGACGGTGGAGCCATGATTGCGTATGAATCGGTTATCCGGCCACGCAATACAAACTGCTTTAGAATGTCCATCATTTTTTTCCCTCTCACAAGTAAATATTACTCCTTGGAGAGGTGTCAATATACTTCAAAATTTTCAAATAACTCATCAATTAAACAGCTTCAGAACCGCCAACATGGTAAAAGGTGCTGGAGCTTATATCTGTAAAAATCAAAAGACAAGCTTGAGTCAAGACAAATGGCGGGCATCGCCGGACATTTTGAATGAGATGTCAAATTCATGGGGTTCACGTGACCCACTCTGCACTTGAATCGTGAGTCACCTCACTTTAAAATATTAAACACCGTCTTTATGTATCTATATAGATGCTGAGTAATGCTAATCTAAAATTTATGAAGAGAAAATAATATCATTGCATTCTTATCTTCGCGAATATACTATCGTAATATGGACGTATGCACAAGTTCGGTGCATGAAGCAAATCTTGTGCCATAAGACGTAAGTTAAATTGCTCGATGCGAAAATTCCATGGTCTGTTAGGATTTCACTTTTCCTATTTAATATAATTCCTCTGCTAATATCTGATGCTTCTGTATCGCGTCAGAAGGATTCAGAACATTTGAGTATTTGTCGATTTACGCTGGGTTACATCAGCCCCTCCGGTTACACAGCAAAATTGAACGCGGCCAATGCGAACAGCGAGCATAATGCATTTACATTACTCAGAGATTCACGATAACACTCTTCTAGAAAATTCATCAACTTTCTATAGATTATCATGGCATATGAACGTATCTTGCGCGTACACAGGTGTATAAATGAATGCCAACGGACAGGCGCATCCACACGGTGTAACTACCATAACCTCAAATGCACATAGATATGAAAGCCAGGAAACTCAATACTACGTCATTTTGATGCACAGTCAAGGGAAAACTCATTACACGATCGATTTTTCAGCCTCGTCACATAACACCTCCTGTAGCAAATGATCGTCCATTCGCATATTATATTCAGTTTACACAACATCTACTAAACATGGTTTATGAAAATTGGCAAATACAGCTAAACGAATATTTAACGAACAATGAATTCGTTATATACGCAAGGGTGTATCTTAATATAATTACAAAAATAAGGATATATCAATAATTGCCAATTACTCAAAAAATTATAAATTTCCTACTGTTACATCATTTCTATTTCAATTCAATAATCTCGTCTACAATACTTTATTATCCTAAGTAATGAACGAAAGAGCAGTATTTTATGTATTATTAATATGTAGTATTATTATATTTTAACGATTTGTACAAATCGCTAGTGGCTATGTGCGTACGTACGCAGATCCGACATTAGAGAATTTATTGGTGTGGACGTGCATTATATCAGCGCCACCAATTTTGCCAGACGATTCGTTTGCATGTGTATTAAAATTAATGCCTAGATATGGGATCTGTGTGCATACGCACATAGCGAATAATGACGGCGGTCGTTCTGCCATAATAGCGTTTCGAATTCTCAGTCATGCAACGACTAGCGTTCTGAATTTATTTGTAGCTGCTGCAAGCCAGAAGAATTGTAAACGAACGAGCGAAGGAAGTTATTGGAGAAACAGTCATGCGAATCGCCTCGATATTCTTCTTATTTGCTTCGAGTTGCGCCAACCTGGAGGAATGCCTATCCGAAGACGCAAATTACACACTTACGAAATACACTTCCTTGATAAATCAGGTTCACAATTATTACCGTACTTCCGGTGCGTTTATCTTGTACGGCAGGACATTCAATGGTGAGTTACGATAACGATCAAATAAAAAAGAGCGAGAGAATAAAAAATTTATTTTTGTTTTCAGGATTCGAATATCTCGACACACTAAATGCTCTCTGGAAGGACTTATCCTCTGAGGGTGTATTGTCCACGTCCATGGACTTTAATTTTCTTGGAAAGAAAATTCATTATCTTTATGGAAGCACATCCAGACCCTTATTCGTCGTGTACATAAGACACAGTCGAAATCTAAAGGAGTTTTTCCAGCTGTCAAATACCATACACATGTCTTACGCTGTGTGGCTAATTATTTTTTCAAGCAATATCGATGGCAATTTGTGTCCAGATATCAGCAAGTCAGGATATTCGTTTGCTTTGCCTTTGGACGTTGAAACTCTTGTGCTCTGCGAGGACGAAAAAATTATTTGGGAATGGTACTACGATGATGGACGAATTACTTTGACGACTATAGCTAGCTGGAATCATGGAATTTTTCAAATGAGAGCCAATACGAGCTTCTACATGAGAAGATCAAATTTGAATGGAAAGCAGCTGCAAGCTACAGTCATGAACGTAAGTGCATAATTGAATCTTTGTGTAATTAAAATTATTGTCTTATAGAACTTAAGTAAAATATTAATGTGTCTAACGATTAAATTTCAGATGAATCTGGCTGAGGATGTTTCCGATACTAATATTGACAATAAAATAATTCCAATGCTAATAAATGAGCTTCAGAGTATCATGAATGTTGTCTTGAAGATGCCTCATAACGAATCGCACTTTGGGAACGCTGATCGTTTAACTGGAAACTGGACGGGAGCCATAGCGCAACTGATAAGCGGAGAAAGTGAATTGGGCTTTGGAGAATTTACTATGACGACAGACCGTTTAGAAGTCATTGATTTTTCATTGCCATTTTCATTGTCAAAGGCCAAGTTGTATATCAAAGAACCGGATAAAACTGTACCGTGGACAGGACACTTCCAGGTGACGTAGCAGCGATTTAACAAATACAGATTCAGTTATCGATTTCATGAGCGTCGATTTTTTAACAGGCATTCAGCTTTGGAATTTGGATAACCATTCTTGGTATAGTTTTTCTTGTTCCAATCCTACTTACTCTGATAAAATTCAAAAACGGTACGAGCTTCTTAGGTCTGCTCGCTGAGAATTATCTTTACGTCTGGGGAATCTACTGTCAGCAAGGATTGTCTGGTAACTATTTGCCTTTAATTCGCACTTTTGTTACTAGTGGATAATTCGAACGTTTTTCTTATCACCAGAATTTCCATCGAATACAACCGTGAGGCTTGTACTCTTCTCTGTGTTTGTATCGGCCACTATTGTGTCGGCTGCTTACTCAGGATCATTGACAAGTTATCTGGCTGCGTCTGGAGTTGTTTTGCCCTTCACTACGGTGCAAGGCTTCATCGAGGATGGTTCTTATAAAATGATAGTCTTTCAGTCCAGTGCTGATTACGATTTGTTCGTGGTGCGTGAGAAGTAAAATTGGATTCTGATGGCTTGTTAATTGCTTTTATTTTCTTCAAAACTTTTTAGACGTCGAAAAACACTATGGCCAGAAAGATGCGGTCCTTTTTGAAACCTGAACACAAACTGCCGACGACCGTGGCTCAAGGATTTCAAGAGGTAAATCAAGGATATAATTCGTGTAAATTCAGATGAAACGTATGTCAGAATTGGCAGCTTCCATCTATGCTGCGGTATTGTTAAGAATTAATCAAGATTTTTATCCGTTTTTCGAAGGTAATATTAAAATTTTTAACTGCAGGTCTGCAATGAGAAGGTGGCCTTCTTCATAGAGGATTCAATCGTCAATACCATCAATATATATTTACCTTGTAAAGTTGTGGGCATCAACAGCGGTTTCGAGAGCAGTACTGGTTTAATATTAAGAAAAAATAGTATGTACACCCGCCTACTGAATTTCCAGTAAGCAATAATATTTTACATTTTAATAATAGATTGTATTAATCTTGATCACAGTTTACAGTAATTTGTTTCTTTGATTTTTCTGCTCTCTGCTGGTACAGTATTCAGCGTCTCTTGGACAATGGACTATTGAACCGAATGAGGAAACGCACCTTGACAGTGTCCAAGCAAAGCAGCAATATTTTACCGGAAGTGCAACTCTGGGGCATCGCTCTCATCCTGGCTTTGATTACTGGCGGTATGCTCCTGTCTTTGATCATTCTGATTTTTGAGATTGTGATCCACAATTATCAAATTGGTCGTATACGGAAGAAGTATTCCAGAGACTTGGTGCTTTTTAAAATGCAAAAACGTCCTGCCAAAATGTACAGTGAAGGAGCAAAATTTACATTGTCAAAATTGCAGAATTTATAAGTAGCTTAGATAATTGTCGTAGGCGTCCATATGCGTTAACTATATAAATATACATACGTATACATTCGTGGATAAATTACTTCATTAATATTTAATGAACATTTTATCTTTATTGTTTTCTTGTACAAATTACTATAATTATCTTTTTATTTACAAATATATACTACGTTTTCTTTAAACTATCTGTCAATAATTTGAATAAACTTGAACAAGGGAAATAAAATTGATAAGAGTTCATAATTTTTCAAGTTCATCAAAATTAGTGGCTCTATGATCTCTTATCACTTTTTTTACAAATATGAAATTGAGTCTATCCAGCAGTTAAAAAGTAGAACGCAGCTTGATCAACGCCTCAAAGAGTTTAAACTAAATTCATTTAATAGTTTGTCTGAAGTAGTACAAGGGTAGGAAATAGTAGTTCGGAGAAAGTGAGAAAGACTGCGACGGTCAAGATCTTATCACGGAAGAAAGCTCTACTTTCCATCGATAATATTGAATAATTGATATTCAGACATGCAAAGTACGTAGTGAGCATCAAGAGTGCGAACGATATGTGTCGGAGATGCCAGGACCCTCATTGTAATTGAAACCAAAAATATTATACATATGTACATATATGTATGCACGTATTCGCATCATTAACCAAGGTATATATATTTATTGATAATCTACATATGTATATACGAAAATATATACACGTGAAACACTCTCTATTGCAGGTTTGTGGAATCATTTATTTCTGACACGATAATCGAATGGAAATGATAGATTGATTATTTCTACTGCAGCTGTAGAATCAGCGAGGAAAGATCGTGGGTGTTGAAGCGTGATTGATGACACTTTGATCAGGACGATTGGACTGTCACACGACTCAAGATCCTCATCTACCATTTTCTTTATTACTTTGTGTTTCACGACTCTGTAGGAATCGGCCAGAAAATTCACGTTAACAGGATCGAATTATGAGACTCTGCCAATTCGAGCAGTCAAGTGCTGTAGATCATCTGCAGAGGACGATGGAGCGACTAAGACTTTTCAGCTTTCTTTTAATATTTTTGACAATTAATAACGCCAACATTGTAAGCTCCGCTCGACGGGAAAACTTGGAACTAATATTGGACATCATTTCTGTTACTCAGAGTCGCAACATCTTCTTGTTCAATGGGATTAATGGTTCGTATTCGTTACTGTCTTATAAATTCTTTATTCTGCAATTGCTCAGACATATTTGCCGCTGAAAATTTTATGAATAGCAGGAATCTTTCGCAATTAAATTCTTTATTCTGCAATTATTCTACAATTGCTCAGAATTGCTTTCGCAATTTCCTTAATATTTAATTGGATTTAGCGTTTAATGGTTGAAAAAATTTTTTTAATTCAGTGCAAACAACAATTATGCTGTGATTTATTAATTTTCTCTTTTTAGGTACAAACAATTGGAATACTTTACACTGGATGTTTCGCCAGTGCTCGAAAAGAGATCTGGCAACTGCAGTTTTAACGATTCCAAAGTTACCAGAGGTGATGCAATTCCACTATACCGATTTCCAGAGACCAGTGTTCGTTATATTTCTTAGCTCCGTACTGGACGACCTGGAGTTGGCACGCGCTACAAAAGTTGTAAATGTTGCTTTTCCAATTTGGTTGTTGCTCTGTGAGAATGAGTCGCGTCTGTGCGACTCACAATTCCACGGGTCCAACTTGCCAAATCCCTTGGGTCTGACATTCAACACAGAAATGTTGATGACAATTCCAAATGACGGAACGATCTTTGAAGTGTATGGACTCGAGGGTAAATCGATAACCCGTAAATGGGCTACGTGGGACCTGGAGAATGGACTGTCAGAATTAAAATACAATAGCATATATAACCGTCGGAATAATTTACAAGGGATAACATTGATGGTAACAATAGTAAACGTAAGTTTAAAAAACGATTTTAAATATGGCAAAGCCTATTGTTTACGCGTCCTTAATTTTTTTTGCTGTCACAAAAAAAAATTGATATCGATTATTTCATCACGTTTGTGAACATTATAATAAAATAGATAAGTATACAGTTTTATCTTCATCCAAATCTTGACTTTTGCAAATTTCAATCCAATCAGAGTGGCTTTTTATCAATGATTATTGCAAAAAATAATTCCACGTGTCTCACACGATTGTATTAAAAAATCAAAAAAATACATTGAAGAATAATTAAAAACCTATTATAAATACATATATATTTTTTTAATAAGGATCTGCCGTTTGTCGGATACAAGAACGGACAAATGGAAGGTTATTTTGGTGAATTGATAAACGAATTGAGCCACGAGTTAAATTTTCGCATGCATGTCCATTTGGCGACAGACAATGCCTATGGAACGTGGAATCCTGAAACTAACAATTGGTCAGGTATGATCGGTTACCTGGTGAACGGCTGGGCCGAAATTGGAGTTGGTGGATTCACCATCACCACCACCAGGAGGAAGGGCATAGACTTCAGCAGAGGCGTGTTGTCCTCGACTGACCGTTTATTTCTTAAAATATCGAACAGAGCGACCATACACTGGACGGCGTATTTGAGAGTATGCAAATTTTGTAATTAATTAATCGAACATCCAATATTCATGATTAATCGCTGAAACTATCGATTAAAATTTTCAATTTCAGATCTTTATACTGGAGGGCTGGAATTCCATAGGAACAATAATGTTACTGGCCTGTGGATTCTTGACCCTGTCTAGCTTAAGCAGAGTCAAATCCTCCTTCTTGAATTCCCTGCTGAAAAACTATCTACGTGTTCTCAGAATATATTGTCTTCAGGGAAGCTTAGGTATGATAACGCACTTTGACTGTCACGTAGAATCTGTAAGCTTATCAAAATCATTATCAAATTTTAATATTCTTCCACCAAATCCTCCTCGAGAATTGTCCAACCCAATCGCCTACTTTATTATATTTCTCTCAAATATCAAAACCATTATCAAATTTTAATATTCTTCCACCAAATCCTCCTCGAGAATTGTCTAACCGAATCGCCAACTTTATTATAATTCTCTCAAATATCAAAATCATTATCAAATTTTAATATTCCTCCACCAGATCCTCCTCGAGAATTGTCCAACCGAATCGCCTACTTTATTATATTCCTCTCGGCCTGGGTGTCCAATGCGGTATATTCAGCCTTTCTTATCAGCATCATAGCCCTGCCTGAATATAACATACCATTTTCTGATGTGAATCAATTTATCAACGATAACTCATACAAATTGACAGTAGTGGCTAAATCCGCCGAATACGATCTCTTCGCGGTAAGATCTTCAATGTCATTTGTCAATATATGTACTACAAGGTGTCTTATCATTAGCGAATTCACTATCAGTCCTCACTGACTATTGCCAAACAGATCTCCATGAAGCAAACGTCCAGCCATATGTGGGCTAAGATGGAGGACGAAGCATTGTTACCAACGAGTCTCAAAGACGCGATTCAGAAAGTTTGCAACGAGAAGATTGGATTCTATGTAACGGATGCTCTCAATAGTATTTTGGGGGACGAAATCCCCTGTCACATTGCCAGTTTGGAAAGTGGTCACAAGAATCCACTTGCGTTTGGCATATCGCAAAACAGTCCTTACAAAGGACTAATAAATTATCAGTAAGTTGTTCCAGTGATAACAAAACTATATTAATAATTGATAAAGATTATTTTTAACTCTAAAAAATCAATAACGTTATGCACGTCTATCTTCCAGGCTCCAGAGATTAAAGGACAAGGGAATCCTGAATCGACTAAAGATACGTTATACAATGAGATCAGAGCCCTTTACTGAAAGCTTTAAGGAAGTAACCATTCAAAATATAGCACCATTATTAACAATACTAGCATCAGGAATTCTGCTCTCTTTGTTAATATTGATAATAGAGAACGTGACGTATCGCGAAGAATGCAAGTTACCAAGGAAAAACCAAAATTCAGATCGCACGTTACGTTAAATTCAAGAAAATAATCAACCACCTTGTTGTTGCACACATAGTAAGATTTTAAATGTCGATAATTCGTTTAATAATTAATCTTCAATTAATTCTCTTATCAGAAATTCAATCATATATTTATAAGTATAATAAGCAGAGCGACTGATCCTTATTTCAGTTTTCACGCGTATTTCATGCGGCTATTCACATCGGATCGATAAGCACCACTCGGCATACGTCTGTCTACCGATTGGCACACATTAATCTTTCCTGCTACACATGCACAGCTGGTAGTAATAACAAAACGACAGTAGGGTTTACTGTTCAACGATTTCGTGCCGGTTAATGTTATTCTAGAAGAACAGTGCTGGGAATACGAATGGGAAATCAAGCAAAGAAAACGGACTAGTTTTATTTGTGATACTGTAAAACCGTCAGATAGCGCAATGACATCGGTTATAGGAAACATATTAGTAATATTGACATTGCATAGTTTATCAAGAAATTTCATAGACGCAGAGACACCAGCACGTATTGAAAATTACCTTCGTATTACGAAGAATGTACTGGAGTACTACAGCAGTTCCTGTATAATAATTTTGCATAATGGCTTCGAGGGTAATAAAAATTAAGAAAACTGATCCACAAATCTCGATACAAGATGCACAGATAAAAGTGTGACCGTTTTTTTTCTTTCTGCCTAAAAATGTGACTGTGCAAGAGAATTTTGCTTTATTAAATTTCTTATTTTATTTCAGAAGAACCTTCGGTCAGCCTTGTTCACAGTCTCTCCCGTTTGTTCTCCGAATCTATGTTCTTCACGTCCACGGTGAGTCTGCTAGAAGAAAACAATAAGAAAATACAAAAGCAATGGAAAGCTTGCGACACTCGTCCTGTTCAACTGGTCCTGCTGGGAAGCAGCGAATCTGTTACGAATTTCGCCAGACATCTTCGTATCAGCAACATCGATTATCCTGTGTGGCTTATCTTGGCTACCGAAGAAGCTCAGATTCGTGTAGACGCACTCAGAAAAAATCCTGACAGCAATACTCTGGGACTGTCCGAAGTTACGGATATGCTTCACGTTTCCTTTAGCGAAAAGATCGTCTACGACTGGTACCTTCAGGCCAACAAGACCAGGACCGACGAATTAGCGTCTTGGGAATCCAATGAAAATCTAGGCTTCCAAGTTAATCAAGATAGCCGTTTAAGACGCAACAGTTTGTACGGGAAGACACTGAAAGTCGGAGTGCGCGTGAGTGACTTTCGCTATTGAAATCAGTACAGTGTTTTTTCACTTAAAAAAAATTGCTAAGGTTCACGTTAAATTTTTGGATTATTTTTAGCAATCGCGATACGCTACGTTGCAGCTTGGTACTATCGATGACTTCTTTGCCGAGATTCTGTACGAATTGAGCAAGACCGTCAAATTCAACATACAATACGTAATGGAGGATACGGAATCTTATGGCAGCTGGGATTACAGAACGAAAAAGTGGTCAGGAATAATGCATATGTTGACGACCAAGCAAATAGACTTGGCAGGAGTCGAACTTCGTATGACAACCGAACGCGCTCGTGACGTTGATTTTGCTATACCGATTTTGTCGTCCGTTGATAAGCTTTACATTAAACGACCGGACGAGCCTTTACGCTGGACAGAAAGTTTTCAGGTTTCTATACGTATAATATATAAATTAAATAATTTACTAGGAAAATATAAATGCACAAGACCCATTTACTTTGTTTCTTTAATTATTTTTTCTATTGCACAGGCACTCAGTCCAGGCATATGGGCTACTATAGGAATATTGGTTTTGATAACACCGATCCTCTTGACAATAATATCATTGGTGAAAAAAGAAGAGGTCGCAGGACATCTGATAATACAGGATTACCTTCAAGTTTTGGGAATTTATTGTCAGCAAGGACTGACACGTGAGTTTTATTTTAATATGTATTTCCTATGCACTGTTTGATAGGGATGATAAAGGATTTGTCTATAGATTTTCCAAAGGATTTTTCATCTAGATTGACCTACTTCTCTATCTTCGTATCATCATTAATCACTTACTCTGCCTACTCTGGTACACTTGTGAGTAACTTGGCAGTATCGACTGCCGAATTGCCGTTTAGCAGTCTTGAGGAATTCGCAGCACAAACTACTTACAGATTCATATTTCAGTACGAGGGAGCTATTCGCGATATGTTTGTAGTAAGTATTTGAAACGTGTAAATTTATTATTAAAATTTTTCAACTGGGTATAAAGTAACGTAATGCCCTTTACAGTCGTCCACCGATCCCGTACTAAAAAAACTGTACTCCATGTCGGACACGCGCGAGAATCTGCCGAAAAATCTTGAAGAAGCTTTCACGCAGGTATATTAGATCTTGCTTGAATGAAAGAATAATTGCCAATAGATAGTAAGTATTACTCTGTTAATCCCAATCGAGGTTTGTAATGGTAATACGGGATTCTACGTGGAAAGTATATCGTTGACAAAAATGAAGATGTCCTGCAAAATAGCGAGTCTGAATACTGGTCGTCCAAGCAGCATAGGAATGGCGCTGCCAAAGCACAGTCCTTACAAAGAATTAATAAATCGCAAGTACGTAGTGTCGTGTGCGATTAAAAGTGGTTTTTTGTAATCTGACGAATTAGCTTGCAGAAATTTCGCGAAAACGGGATAATACATCGACTGATTACAAAATATTTCGCTAATGACGATTCCAATGAAAGCGTGAGGACCGAGACTGGATTCTGGAGCATTGCCTTGGCCTTGGTACTTTTCGGCAGCGGCACGATTATCAGCTGCGTCATTCTTCTGGTCGAGGTAATAATATTTCACTGGAAGACCTGCGACTGCTGTTCCGGGATGACGACAGAAGAAAGTGACGTTAATCGTTTTACAAGAAGTTCCTTCGATAGGACCAGAAAATCAACGAGCTGCATGGGAATAAAGAGGAGGGAATTTTTTATCTGATCAATTTATTCGAATTGCATTTTGTTCGTGGATGCTGTTTTTTTTTTATTTTTTTCTTATCAATTTGTACCTGGAACACAAAGTCTTGCGATTTAATATAATTACATATAAAATATACATATAAAAATACAGTAAGCAAATTGGGCTTGAATGAGATGAATAATTGAGCGGCTGTATCAATCTAAAGGGTTTTATTTTATTCATGAGGTTAATCGTTGCCACCTGTTTTATACCTGTGGCCATTTATTCGGTACTGCGTATTTGACTCGTGTCAAAAAACAAATGGATTTCGGTACATAACGTTTAACTGGCCTATCATTTATCACGCGCCAGAGTCATGAAACGTTCATCATATGAAAAGAGTGCCACGTGCGCCTGACTTTAACGCGAAGTTGGATTATTTATTTACAAAGGTCTGTGAGGATAAATGAGCAAAGAGATAACTGTTTGCCGCTTCAGGCCAAAATACCAGGGGTTATTGACGGAAACGTCGGCCTTTTGAATTTTTTAAAAAGTATCACACTCTATGCCAGCTACCCTCGTATTTTTCACTCAATCTATTTTTCTAATCCAAAGGGGCTAAAATTATCTTTAGATTTCGTCCTTAATTGTTTATGCATTTTTCAATAGACGAAATACATGTTTTTTGCTGTTAGCCGACACGAGATTAGCAGTTAAAAATTTTTTTCTTTTATCTTGCAAATTAAAAATAATTATTAAAGCGATACAAATAATAATGTATTGTCATATTAGCATTTTCGACTTTTTTTTCTGTACGATAAATTATCGTCAGTATAATTTGACGGCAGCATTTTTCAAATCCAAAGGGGCTAAGATTATCTTTAGATTTCGTCCTTTATTATTTATACATTTTTCAAGAGACGAAATACATGTTTTTTTTTTCTATTAGCTGACACGAGTCTAGCAGTTAAAGCAAATTCTCTCTTTTATCTTGCAGATTAAAAATAGTTATTAAAGCGATACAAATAATAGTGTATTGTCATATTAGCATTTTTGACTTTTTTTTTCTGTACGATACTATACTTTGTATATGTCAGTATAATTTGACGGCAACGTGTAATTAAGAGGAGCCTGAGTGGTAAATGATTTCCTTGTAATATTTAATGACTCGATTGACCCACGAAGTTCTTCAGAAAGAATTCGTACACCTAAGGCACGTATTAGGCAGCGAACGCTGCCTACGCGCGCTAACGACCTACGCTATCACCTCTTTCTGCCCACGTTGTGGTAAAATAACAATTTTTTTGTTTTGATCTCCGTAGATCAAAATAAAAATTACAAGTTTATAATCAACGAAATTTTCATTAGAATAGCAAACACGAGTCGAATGAAATTTTTATTACATATTTTGTACTTCATATATACCTACATATGTACATATAGACTAGTGTCTATTAGAATATGTAATTCAAAGGCAAAGCCAGTTATTTGAATGCTTTTACGATTCTCTAGCCGTAGTGGAAACTGTCCCTAGAGCGGCTAAAGCTAACTGTATCCTCCTGACGGATATGGCAAAGCACGTGCTTCATTTCCGGGATCAGACAGGAAGCCAGTCCTTCAGACCATTAAAAACCCCACCAGCGTACACGCGTTCAATCTCTTAGCCAGGTGGTCAGGGCCGGTGAGCACGACCGCGCATCCATAAAATAAGCAGGATTACTTAGAGCCAATGAGCCGAGATAAGTTGTATTGAAAATCATTGGAATTTCAAGAATGATTATGACATCGCGATCTGGGCACGTCCTGTCCTGGAACTCGTATAGATATCAGGGCGACACTAGCGCTCCCGTATAATAAAGCGGACAACAATGGAAACAATAGAAATTCGCTTGACAAAGGACAGACGCCATCTCGCAGTCAAGTAAATATAATAACTACGTGTAATGATACTGTGCAGCCTCCTTTAGACTCTTAAACGAAGCCAAGCAGTTGGTGCAGTTTAAATACGTTTTAACGACTGGCAAAAGAAGGTCGAATTTTCGAGGGATTCTTTAAGATTCGTATTCGTTGATTTCACTGTTTTCAGGCGTCGCGAAGGCCACTCGGGTCGTCCTGACCCGAACAACTTCTTATTTTATTTTTGAAACCGGCCTAGACAGAGAAAGAATTATTTAGTCCGGGCACGAAGCGGCACGTCATTTCGTCGGCGCACTTCTTAAGAGAGATGACGATCCTACCACATCACTTGGGACTCTAACTAGCCAATGGTAATTAAGCCGATCGTTGACCTCTCTAGGCACCTTTAATTGACACACCTAATCGAGGCTTCTGTAACCACACTGATACACTCACTCCATGTGAAATTAGAAAGGCATAATCGGAGCATATATCAATACGTAATACGGTGCAGCGCTGAAACCTAACCTAAAAGAAAGTCTAGTTACTCACTCTCTGGCTACTATTTGAGAAACTACAGGACTTTGGGCAGCACAGTCAAGAAAATTCGCATATCTGCAACAAAATGCCTGTAAGTAAAAATAAATATTTCTGGTGTTCTGAATCCTGGAGCGGGATACAGATTTTTCTGGTGTACAAACTGTACTCTGGGGTCCAATGGACCCCATGTGTTCTTTCACGCATTGCTTCCGCTCTGGTTATGAAATTTGAAAAAATCCCATACATTTAAAAATTTTTCACTAAAATTAAAACGTTCATGCTCATTAGGATCTATTCTGACCATGGTGATTCTACATTCAAAATTTCATCTAGATTAATTTTTCAAGGAATTTTTAAAAAATTTATATACAATGCAAAAGATTTTCCTAAACGGGCCACTGGGCTCTACTGATTCCCTGGACAACATCGTTTGAGGCTTAAGATAAGAAGAAGAGAAATTCAAAGCCAAAGAGCATGTATAGCAGCACCTGCCCGATTAATCCGTCTTAATAGAATAATTGCTCGACAGACAGTATCTAAGCTCGCGTATGAATTTGATGAAGTAGACATTAGGCAAGAACGAAGAGGCAAGAAGAGCCACTATCAGTGACAGCAGCAGCCCACATCGTAATTTGGAATCAGGCAGGGAAGTCGCTACGACACACATCGCTGCAGCATCATTCTTCGTCGGAACTGAAGGAATGGAAAGGAAGAGACACGGCAGACACTAAGCCTATCTTTGTACGAGTCTATGCGTACACGAAACGTCCGTCTCCCACTCTCTGCGGGTGCGTGTGGGTCTATACGTGTCTCTCCCCCTCATACGTACTACCTTTGGCTTGATACGCTCCATACCTTCTCTATACGGTTCCAACACGGTGCCCACGATAGTGTTTCGTTTGGTTGAGTCGCCGCTGCCTTTTCTGTCCGCTGACGTTCAGTTCTACGCGCGACGGCAAAGCATAACGACACTTTCAGGAGCGGCTTCTGCCTTTATCTCTTGGGCCCCCTCGTTACCGTAAATAGTCTTTTATTGAATCTTTGTATTTTCAAAAAATTTTCTCATTCACATTATTAATATATTAATGAAAAAAAAAGCTAAATATTAACCTCACGCACCGTTACTCACATGGCACCCATTATCTCCGATTGTAATTAGTACAGTTACCTCAAGACAATAGACTCTTAGGAGATACCTTGGTCTCCATAATCATAATTTAAACTCTCGTTTCGGCTCACGGAATTATCCATTCTTTACTCCACTTTTATTTCGTTCTCTTTTTCAAAGTTTCTTCGCAAGTGATTTTTTGTATTTTATCTGTACGCCGGCGACGTTAAGCTGCGCCGATGTAAAATAGTGACGATTATCCTGAGTACTTCCTGCACAGAATTCCTCACTGGTAATATCGGTACGCGACAGCAGACTTCAGGACACTCCCAAGACTTTCAAGGACTTTATATGCAGAATCGGGAAAGGATTGCGGCGCACATTGTTAGACGTCATATATTACGATCGATGCCGATGCTAATACCGGTTGCGATACCTCAACGAGTAAGTACATATAAATATCGATCATCCGATATTCACACTGGCAAAGTAAATAAAATAAAGTGACGTCACTGCTTGCCGATCTGTCTTAATTCCACTTTGATTTCTTAATCGTAAATGGAACAATGTCATGCAGAAAGTTTTACTGATAAATTAATTCTTGACGTATGTCAATAAAATAATTATGCGACAAACTCATAGAAACGAGGCCCTGTTGCAACACATGGCTCTGCCTACATTTTCTAACACCCACATTGGGGACTGGCCTTCATCAAGACTGGTAGAATCAGTTGTGAAAACAGTCTGTACAGATATACCACCATCCTGCCAATATACGGGCCCTGCATGATCACGTAGGATCCCTGAAAAAGGAAAGGAAAAATAATAGAAGGGGTGCCAATTACATATTACGTAGTTGAGGATCAATTGGTCTTACACGGTTCGTTGTACACCGACCGGTAAAACATATATGTACATATGCATATGCTTTTTTGATTATCGATCGGTATGAGTGGTGAAACGTCTCCTAGTCCTGGAGCGAAGTGGCTTTGCACTGAATAACTTGAAATCAGACTGTACATAAATTGAAACGTTTCAGGTTGCACGGTGAGGAGTATGAAGGCTTTGTGAACGTCACGCCGTGAATCCCAGAGGGAGCAACCGTGAACAAAAGGCACCAGGACCCAGGCCGGAAATGGTCTTCAGGGGTATATTGCAGACCGACGAGCCTAGGGATGCGCCACGACTCGTCAGGATGGCACCACTGCGCGCCAGTCGTCTCAATGAACAGGGGGCCAGGACCCCGTCGTATCTGGCGCAACAGATCGACGAGGAAAATGCTAAGCTGATCGAGGAGAGGCGCTTGAGACGCGAACGGGATATAGAGACTGTCGAGAGAGTCATCCTCAGGAACACAGGGGTCAAGGTCGTCGGGGTGCCTAGACTGAGGAATATCAATCAAATTCGAGAAACTGTCTTCGTGGACTCTTCAGTGACACCCATAGAACAGATCGGCAGGAATACTAAAGCGAACAGGCCGCAATCGATTGCTCTTGGGAACCAAGTGGATCATGGGTTAAAAAATAAAAATTTGAAAAATTCCAAAACTCATTCTCAAAGCAGTATGCTTGCGAATCTCAAGGATCTTGAGAGACTAAGAACGACACCGTCCTCTTCGCCGGAGAAGACCTTGAAACCGAGTAGGAGCCAGGATGCAGCTTCCAGGATTGCTACCTTTTCCGGAAATGATAGACTCAATCAGAAAAAGCACAATGACAACTCTAGGATATGCTCGGATATATTTAGGATACAGCAGATGTTTCAAGATTCCGGAAGCGAAGGGTCCAGGAGGTCAAACTTGAAAAATTCAAAGAGTCAAAGGGATCTGGAGGATGCTGAGAGGAAGAAGAAACTCTGCCCCGACACGAGCAGGACTAAATTGCTCGCACAGAAGATAGTGGAAGCATCCAGGAACAATAAGGATATCTCCATCAAGGAGAAGCTCAGAGATAAGGCAATCTCGAGGAGCCTGCACTTGACAAAATCCAACAATCCCACAAAGGATCAGCGCAGAAATGAGAAGGCCGAGAACAAAGACGTATCACAGACTTTGAACAGTGAGAAAATTTCAAAATTCAATAGGAATGCTTGCACGAGTCGTTTTGAGAACGAGTACGTCAAGAGGTCCATGCTGGATTCTGTTGGTCCAACTGAGAGCGCACAGCATCCTCAACCGCCCGCGCGGCGCAAGAGAGACTTCAGAACACCAGAGCCAGAACAGACGATCCTGGACTTTCCAAATATGCCAAGCGGTGTCGAGGAGGAGGACAGGACCAGGAAGACGCTGGAGAGACCAGATATCCTGGACGGACTTCTTCAAGAATCCGACAAGCAGCTGAAGGACCTGGAGGCTGATATAAATCGACGTGGGCGTCCAAGAAGTCACTGGCGAGGATTCGTCCAGTCCATGAGGTTGCACGACGTGGATCTTCACTCTGACAACGAAGAGCAGTCGAAAGGTAAGCTTTTCATAAATCAAAAATAATACATTATATATTGGACAAAGGTGACTTTAATAAAGAACAAGAAGAAAAACGGCTGAATTCTCTTGGATGAGATCAAGGAAGAAAATGGCCTAAACGGCATCCTCGTGAGAGGAAAAATAAAAATAAAACCGAATTATTGGTAAAGGTTAAGGATCATTGAAAGACACGCATGGACCTTAGTCTAGGAACCATAAATTCCTAGACTGTACTCGCCCCTATTTTTGGGACCCCATGCACGCGTTACTATGCTGGCCCAGGTCAGGGTCCCTCAGACCCCAGCATATGTGCACTCCGCACATATGTCTCTGGTTAACAGAATTGGCTGCGGGCTTATGTCAGCTTGGAAAAAGCTTTTACCGTTGA
>JARPRH010000510.1:147532-157614 GCA_031763665.1 Calameuta haemorrhoidalis | reverse complement strand
CCGTGATGTAGGTCAACCGGTCACGCCCGGCAGGTTTCAACCACGGAACTTTTACGTGTTAGCCTGAAAATACTTGGACCGGCTAACGAAAATGATCAAGAAGTTTGAGAGCAAACGAAAGGGATTTTATTTGATAAGAAAATTATCAGCTAGGAACCAATGGGGAAAGTTGCGTTCCTAATGGAATTCACAGTATGGGCTTCTGAAGTCGTTTTGTAAAAAAAATTTTTTAAATACGTATCACGTGTAAGAAATTTTGAAGTTTGTCCAGATAATAATTTCCAGGCAATATTTCGATGTGTAGATTTATGATCAGTCACGTTCTGGTCCATTGAGCCAGCATCAGTTAAACTGTAATGTTTTTCGACGCGTCTCTCGTTCGCTATTCATTTACTGTTCTATTTGATGTTATCGACTGCACCTGCTTGTTGGAAACGCACATGCACGTGCGGCACGTCGCACATGACTACGAATAATATGTGGTTATTGTTTGAATTTTTTTTTCGATCAACAGGCGTCAGAAGAAAATAAGAAGAATGCGGTTGTCCACGGTTTTCGAGCTGCTGCTTATCTTCCTGCTGATAGCGTTTGCCGCCTATGCCAGAGTAATAGGTGAGACTGATATTTATTATTGAAACCTTATCCAATGGCTTTCAAAGTACGTGCAAACGATGGGATCTACGACAAAGCGCTAGAGGAAGATTTGCAAGTTAATGATGGCTCCTTTGTATTAAAAAAATTTTTTTTCTTATTTCTTTTTACAGACCGCGATGAGGTCACACTGCGACGTGCCATTAGGGCCGTTAATACAACAAAGGAAAGCAACATGGGTGTTACAACGATATCCTTGAAACAAGCGACGGATAACGTTAATAAATATTGCACCTGCAACGAGAACATCTGCAACTGCTGTCGCGACTTCAATATCCCATTGGTGCAACTCAAAGGACCTGGTAATTTTCGAAATTCTCTAGATTTCATTATTTGGGTATTTGGTATAGGGTTTTTTTTTGTATTTGGTATACCTCATGGGGAATTTTGGTAGAATCGTGTAGCCTGGCTGCTACATGGAGCTGCGCCATTTGCTATTCAGACTAGGTCCTTGCACTTTTTCCTGATTTCAGGCTGTGCATCCTTGCAGTATCTTCAGGGTGACAACCTAGCCGTACAAATCAGCTTTGGCGACAACATATTGACGAGCAGCGTAGTCAGCGGTAAGTAGATGTGCAATTATGTGCGCAGCCAAACGGGGATTCCCCGATTACGAGTAATTATTAGGGCCCAGTACGAGAGAGCGCGAAATGTCGAGATTTTCAAAACGAAATTGCGTCTCTCCTGGTGAGATCGTGGATGCGTGCATTGCATAGATATATATATATACGCTGGTAAATCTGTGTGATGATATGTGAGTGTACCGTCGCTCTATAGAAATATCCGTTGTTTACCGTTAAATAGAGACCGACGACGGGTCGCCGTTTCATAGAAACGGTAGATCGATGCAACAGACGCGCAACGCACGGTTTTAAAAAAATACGACGGATGACGATAATTACGTAGATTTCATCTCTCAAGTATATCTTGTCTGTAACAGGAAGCAGCTTTCACCCTTTGTGTTTTATATGGATAATTTTGCCGCACGATAAATATGATTTTTTTCTCGTCGGCAGGAAAGAGTCCGAAACCCGTTTGCGTACCCCTACCCGGTGGATTTTCGAAATTCTGCGGCAGGATCTATTCGATACAAAGGGAAGCCAATAAGCACTTCAAGGCCTGTCTTGGACTGGAATTGCAATCATCGACTGAAGTTGAGGCTAGTTTGCGCGTCAGCTGTTTCAGGTTAATATTGGTTTTCATGTAAATAAATATAAATATTATCCATGTCACGCGGAATATGCAATTTTTTTAATTCTTCAGATTCGGACCGGATGGACTCAAACTGAGACCAGCCGAGCCACTTCCGGTGGTGGAATCAGACTCTGGCTCGGACGATGACGACGACGACGATGACGATATTTTCGGTCTGGGAAGCGATGACGACGACGATGACGACGAAGACGAAGACACGGAAGAGGAACCAGCAGAAGCCAATGCCGTACCAAGTTCATCGGCTAATGACGAATCTGAGGACGATGATGACGATGATGACGTTCTTGGGCTTGGGGCACTTTTCGACATCTTCTCCGGGGAAGACGATACCACTACGAAGAAGCCAAAAACTACGACGCCGATACCAATCCCGCAATTCACGATACCCATTATAACTAAGCCCGCCTCTGAGGAGACTGTTGAACCGGAAAAGGCCCCAAAACCTGAAAACGTATCCGAGGATGTTCAAACGGTGACAGATGGCGAGGAGTCAAATACGGAAGCTGTGGAAGAGATTACGGATGCAGTCGCGGAGATGGACACGGAAAGCACCGCAGGAGTTACGAATGAGCCTGAAAAGGATAACGAAGCTGGCGCCTCGAGTAACGAGGAAGTCATCGTGGAGCCACCAAAAGTGTCCTCGCCTCCTCTGAAAAAGGTCACTGGGTATAAGAAAAAACCAGCCAGTGCGAACACCATAAAGGATTACATTAAAGTGAAGCCCCTGGCGAAACCTATAAAACCTGATCCAGTGAAAAATGATGAACAGGCCAGTCAAGAAGAGGAGGAGAATCAGGGAGAAGAGGATGAAGATGACGAGGATGATATTCTAGGAGCTGCTGATCTGGATGACGATGATGAGGATGAGGACGAAAAGGAGGAAGCTGAGACGGATGACGGGGAGGAGGAGCAAGAAGATGATGATGATGATGACGATGATGACGATGACAAAGAAGAAGAAGGGGAGAAAGAGGAGGAGGACAATCAGAAAGTCCAAGACAATAATAAAGATAAGGTCACTGACGAGGTCGACGAAGATGAAAAAAACGAAGAACTCGACCTTGACGAAGATGACGACGATGACGACGACGAGGAAGAAGATGCGCTTTTGGCTGCCCTGGCCGAGGATGACAAAGACAAAGCGAAAAAGGACAAAATCCAGGACAACAAGGCAGAAAATCCTGAAGAGGATGATGCTGATTATGGATTCGGATTGGCCGAGTTCCTTGCCAGGAAGAGGTCGTCCAAAAGTGAACGACAAAGTCGTGTCATGAGATTCTAGTGTTCCCCGTCTTACTTATCCTGGTTCCTTAGGCATCATCCCCATTGCTCCCAAGGAATCTGAAAAACTTTCTGCGCTGGACACTGTGCAAGGACTAGCTTTGTTCAGGAAGCAAGAAATGACCCCTGGTATCAAAGGTGCGAGTAAAAAGGCTGATAAGGAGAGGAGACGGTTGTCCAACGTAGAAAGGATAAGCATCGTAGGAACGAAATGGAACTGGACTGGAACCGAATCCCAAACGACGAAACAAAATGAAACGAGATGAGGACGGAAGAAGGAGAAGCAATTCGAGATGACTCTCAGCCATACGAAGAAGAATTTAGAATAGTCTGCTTAGGCCACTTTAACTTATATTAGCCGACGGCACACGCTTTATTTATATAATTTATTGTCTCTGTAGTAGTTATAAATAAATGATGATGATACGCAGACTGGGCATCGTACACGTAGAACCTAACGGTACTGGGTACCAGGACACTTGTATGTATACTGGTGCGTAGCTACACGTGCATCCTGTTCATATGGAAAAATGAGAATGCAAAAATTGCATGCTGAGGCAATCTTATTCGCAATGTGTATGCGGGCAATGATAAATAACGATACTTTATTGGAATTCCAATGATTGAAGTAACGGGATGCGCGGGCGCGCATTGTATTTCTGTTGCGAAGTCGTGCCGAATTTATTGAGAATCGACTTTCTAGGGAAAGCTAATGCATAATCAATTATCCTCTCCCGAGCGAAACTGTTTGATCTTGAAATTCTTCTTTTTCACTTATACCGACTTCTCCCACTTGGCAAAGCCTAAGAGCCCAAGCAGGTCTCTTTGGTTTTCCTGCGTCTCACTTTCGCGTTGCAATTCGAAGCGAAGAGTTCCTTTTTTGGCAGGATGTACAAAAGTCACAGGATCCCAGCCTCCCTGGCATTCGTTATCTCGTTAATTATCAAACAGGCCTGCCAGTCGATGGCTGTCAGCGCTAATGGTGAGTGACAAGATAGATACGGTTAGCATCGATAAACTCTAATGTGACAGTGAAATTATTAACCCGTTAACGAGCACCGATTCTACGTATCAGTTCGGTCCAAGTGATCATAATTATTTTGAACGTCAGTCATAGACATCTTCAAGGCGGCCTACTACGATCCCAAGAGTGGCGTCGCTCTTCAGGGCCAGGTCGAGGACGCCGGCAGACTTCCGTTCACCAGGATCGGCTTCAGAGGACTTCCTTGCTCTTGTCAGGATCTCAGCTGTGGATGCTGCGCTGGGATAAACATAACTACGATTAAATTCGATCGGAGAGCCTGTACCAACTTCACCTATGACCCTGACGAATTCTCGATAAGAATGGACGTCACCATGAACGAGAAGCAGATCTTCAGCAACGCGATATCCGGTTGGTTGATGATGCTGATGCATTGATAATTAATCGAGTGGCCGATGAATAAAGCAGCTAACGGGGGAATCGGAATTAACGTAATTGAGCCACGCGGATTGGTCCGTATAATAGAGTAGAGTAAAATTGTGGAGAGGAGAGGAGAGGAGAGGAGAGTCGCGTTTAATAAACGAGACTCTCGATTGATACGGTGCAACACGGCCAGACCGATGCTAACAATATGCTTGTTTCATTCTCCATTCTTTTTTAGCTAAAAATCCACCGCCCCTCTGCATGCCTCTGCCGTACGTCCCGGCTATTGATTTCTGCATCAGATTCTACGACGTATTTACACCAGGAAACAATTTACACGCCTGCGTGGATTTCGAAACCCGGATCGTCCAGTCGCCAGTTTTGGTTTTTCATTTTGATTGCGTCAAAATGGGATACGATGGGTTTGCCTGGATTAAGCCGGAAGGAAGTAGTACCGCGGGCATTCAAAAACCGGGAAATTCTGGGGTCGAACCGGAAGTCTACGACGAGGTTCACTTTGAACAGCAGGATCCGGAAGCGCTGCTACTTGACAGCAACGCAACGACACTCAGTCCCGAGGACGAGGACAAGATCGGCCAGTTAAAACTGTAGTACATAATTTTTTTATTCTTTAACATCTTGTTGTCATCCTGTCTTACATTAAAGTCACATTTTTCTTCACTTCAAAATCACCAGCAAGTTTTGTCGTTTTTTTTATTTCCCATTTTTTCAGCAGCGAGCGCCGTATGGCCGTTCGCATTTTCTACTGAAAAAAAGGATCCTCTTTGTTATCTATGCTTCACTATTTTTGCTATCAGCTCAGTCCGAAGCTCTAAAGTCAATAATCAGAAGACGTTCATAATATCGTGCTGAAACCGAAGGAAGTTTCAAAGCTTTCCTAGGTGAGCGAGAGAGAGAGAAAAAGATACAGAGGACAGAGGAGGGGGTAGGCGGTATGGAAAGGGTAGGAGAAAGAGAGAAAGAGGGAGAAAGAAAGAAAGTCCTCGTGAGACTCCGTGGTCTTGACAGTGATATGAATTTACACGAGCACATTAATCCAAGAGTCCACTGGAGCCAGGAATTTCACTGAGAACGAGGCCAATCGGTATCCGTTATTCGAGTCCAGAGTCCAGAGTGCGTCTCGACTCGCATGTCAGCAGCGTCCGGTGCCGACGGTGTAGTGCGGCAAAGATAAGGACTCCGAGGATGGTCCAGCTAGAAGGAAGAATAATCGGTACTTGAACGACGAAATCTCGAGATAATCGGACGATATGGAACTGACCGTCGGAACAATGTCTTTTGTGTACGTGGTCCTGTTCCTTTTCTCTATCAACACCGCGGAACGCGTAATGGACCAGGACTCGAAATATCTACGGAATGAATTGATCCCGGTTGGTAAGGATCCTCGGGCTGATCAGGATCTGTCTCAGCTGGAAGGACTCTCGGAAATCCTTAAACAGGCTAGTGGAAACTCCAGCGCAGGTGGCACTCAGGTCACGGCCACTCGTCAAGGACCCTGCCAGTGCGCATCCGGTGTTTGCGGATGCTGCTCCAGGATACTACTTAGTACTCTGAATCAAAAAGCATGCGTTAATATCACATATGATCCTGATGAGTTTAGCTTCACGGCTAATATTCTTATGAACGACAGAATCCTATATACGAGAACGGTGTCCGGTGAGTTTATTTGATTCGTACTCGCTCTACTCTTTTTTCTTTCTTCCGGAGCTTCGCTCTATATTACCTCTTTGACGTCGAATTTCCGCTAGTGACCTTTGACGCTTTACCAGCATCCTTCTCTTTTAATTTTATCCAGGAAAGAATCCTAGACCGTTCTGCGTTCCGGTTCCCAGGATTCCAATAGTACGAGCTTGCGTTCGACTTTATAACGTGTATTTTCAAGGACGCAATGTTCACGCGTGCGTCAACATGGAAGGCAAATTTCGAGATACGACAGTTTTTAAGGTTATGTATTTTTCACTTTGAACATCATAAATTTTTAGCTCCCCATCGTTATTCCGCTACGCTTTCTTCAACCTCCTTTTATAATTTTTAGATCGGACTCGACTGCATTAGACTGGGTGCCAATGGGGTGGCAGTTGTAAAACCTGAAGATGGCGGTGGACTTGGACAGATTCAATTTCTCCCGGGTGATGACGATGAGAATGACGACTATGATGAAGAGGACGATGACGATGATGATGATGATGATGACGAAGATGATGACGATGACGATGACATTCTTGGTTTTTAAATGTATATACATGGAACTGTCATCGGAAAATGTCTCAACACGATTTGCGCTGGTTATTGAACTTGATGACGATAATGGACCAGCAGCATCACTTTATTTTCAAAATACTAGATAATCCCATGCGACCTTACGATATGAATTTCTTATGATAAAATATTAAGGATGTGTGGCAACTTTATTTACTCATCTCCCACGATCTGTCGAGATCTCGATACGCACAATTGCGTGTGCAGTTTCAATATAAAATATTTATTTATTAAATACATATATCAGACACAAAAGTATGTATCGTATTTCATAATAAAATGAACAGTTCACAGTATATATTTTTTTTTAATAGAAATGTCAAAATCCTTCATTACATATGTTCATTATTGTTCTTTTTTTTTATTCTCTACTGCCAATCCCATGGACCACTAGCACTGAGAGGACGTCATCCAGGCTGATGTAAAAGTTCATTTCATATATATTCAATCTCGAAGACCAACTTGTCAATAAACTCCAGCATGACGAACCATCTCCAAATCCTCTCGAAACCAGTGATGCATTGGTCCACGAGTCCAAGAACGTCTTGCCCAGTGATCAACAGGTCTTCCAGATGCCTCAACTTGTAGAAGATCATTTTGGCGCGCGCGTTTCTTCCACCGAACGACTCGAGTCTATCTCACGACATTAATAACAAGTGATCTGCGACTCCCGTAACCCTCACTCTTAAGCTAAACTGAATTTGATAAGGCTTATCTGTCAGTTCGACTTTGCGCTTCAAACAGAACCGAACGGGTAACGCATGTTACATTTAATATAGATATACCTAGACAAGCGCTGGAAAGCCACGTCGAAAATCAATCTTTTTGTTTATTGAGAGTCTCTCCTTCCCCTCTTTTTCTCCTCTCTCCACTCCCCCTCTCTCGCTCTCTTGCCAGGATACAGCCGGAAACAAGGTATTTTTCCAATATTAAATATCCATCTACAAGCCCGTGTAATTCGTGCATTCCAATAATAAAACCGGATACCAGGAACTGCTTTATAAAAAGTCGTATGTGCATCTATTTCGCCCACGAGACCCAGCAGCTCGCGTTCGTCATTGAGTTTTTTCAGAGTAGGCGAAGTAAAAACTCAGACAAAAAATAACGGAAGCCAAAAAATTCTTCCTGCACAGACGAACCTCGCCAGGACCTCGTGTCGCTATGTAGTCCTGCTGTATCGCATGTTTCCACCAATATATTTAATTTCGCTTGGTTTCCATAGAAACCTGCTGCTACACGTGGTTACTGGTCCCAGCTATCTGAATAACATTATCCGGTGACCACCAACTACTCTGGCGCTTTTCAAAGATACTTTGCACCCAATAACGCAGCATAATGAGGAATCACCGTGCGTTATTAGCTTGGCAACGCGGATGCGACGAATTTTATGGCAAACGACAACACGACCGTAGTGTCCACGCACGCTCTGCCGGTTTATTTCAAAACCTTCCTCCCTTCTCCTCTCACTCCTTTGCTTTTCATATACCCTGTGTGTCTCTCTGTTTCTTCATAACTTTCGTTCAACTCTGAAAATTACATCCTGTACACTGAATATTACACAGATTAACGTAAAATTCAAATCAGTTTTCGTCGTTCTAAATTTTTCTTGGATTTTTTAAACTGAAAAGACAACTGAGAATTCACATACTTTTTGACACAGTATTTAACTACTGCTATTAAAAAATGCTCTACGCTTGCATTTTGAGTTTGCTGCTAGTGGCTAATTTGAAAGGAGTTCGACAACACACTGGGCTACCTCTTGAACGAAGTGAGTTGATTTTTAATTTATTTATATTTTTGTAACTATTTAGGTCTCTGTGAATCGACTTAAAATTATTGTTATTGTGAATAGTTAGTTACATTGATTTTATAGGTTTTTTTGTATTTGAATTTTACAGGACTTCAAGTAGCTAGAGGATTTCAATTTTATAGAACGGTATCGATTTATCAAAAACCGTGCAACTGCGATAGCACTTCGTGTTCTTGTTGCGAGACTGTCACAATCCTTGCAAGCGGTCTTACTAGAAAATGTGAGTAATTATATAATTGTAACTATTATTATACTGTTGATTCACTTATATTCTGTGAATTTTCAAACTTTACATGAATGCATTACCTGTTGCAGTGTGTGCCAATTTTAGATATCAGGCTAATGGATCAACCATGACTATCAACCTGGATAATGATATGATTGGATCCACCACAATCAATAGTAATATTTTGATCCGTGACAAATGTCTATTGATTTATTAAGATTAATTTTATATGGTTTCATTGGTTTCTCTTGGACGTCTCTTTTAGATTATCAACCATTCAGAAGCTGCAGTTCTATTCCTGGCAGTATTTTCTCTTCAGTTTGTATGGACGTGATGGAACTTAATCTTTTTCCAAGGTAAAAAAAAATGCAGATGTCAAGCATTTTTTATATGCTTTGTTTCAACAGGATTCTTTTTTCCAGATCGATTACTGCCTGTTTGCGAATGGATATATTTTCAAAGAAACAAAAGTGGCAAATTAATTACAACTGTATTAGCTTATCAACTGTTCTACCATCTGCAGGAAATACTAGTAGTACAGTTTTGAATGGTACTACTGGAATGACTGGACCTACAACTTCAATAAACTCAGACGTAAATCAGATGCCTACGAGACAACCCGGACAATCGGCTCAACCAGGTTCACCAGTTCAATCAGGACAACCAGGACAGCCAGTACAACCATTACAACCGGGACTAGTGCAACCAGGGCAACCAGGGCAACCAGGGCAACTGGGACGACCGAGACAACCAGGGCAGCCGGGACAAAGTCAAGCAGGAATTACGGGACAGAATACATGTGGACTAATGAATCGGCAAGGTCAAGTGCAATTAGAATCATCAGCACGAACAAGACAAATACGATCAGCAGTAGCTAAGCAGGTAGCTCCGATACAATATAGTCAATTATTTACAGAGCGCTCAGCGATCCCCGTTTTGTCGACATCAAGGACCTCCTCACTATCAAATCCCTATTTCTTCAAGCGCGAACGATTCAGTCAGGATAAAAAAACAGCTTCTATGCGAATGCAAGTTGTACTCCGTAAGAGACATAATGGTATTCCCAAAGTATATGTAAGATCTTCTTTGAAGGGCATACCGATCCAGAAAATTACCCCGACGTCAATCACCATTGATACTAAATTAAAAATGGCAGGCATAGTTAATAGAAATACTGCATCAATTCCTATGCCAACACAAGGAATTGGAAATTC
>JARPRH010000510.1:129797-143272 GCA_031763665.1 Calameuta haemorrhoidalis | reverse complement strand
CCCGGGTGTTTGCTGATGTCTACCTGAAATGGTTAATCAAACTTTCCAATAGGGGTGCACGAGGCCGTAAGCTAAAAGGGGATGAGAAACTATCGGATATCATCAAGGGATCAAGGACAAGTTCATGGAGTTTTTCTTCTGCCGATTTTCTCAGTAGCTGACCTCATTCCAGGATCATCCAGAATTTCTGTTTTTCTAGGTGTCAGCTTGTTTCGTCCTCTATTTGCATCCATCAGCCTGTTGCTCCCCATTGCGCATCACATGCATTTTTATGTCATTTTTAACGTCTGGTCTTACCTGATCCAAAAACATGGTTTACCGTGCAAATATTCATCCTCGCAGTTGTTTAAACTTCTACCCACCTAGACTATAGAGCGCACTGTGTATTCCCATACATCTCAGGAAGAGAATCGACACACGTCGAACAATTCGACCTGGTTTCCCACCACGTAAACGTCCCATCCCAGTAGAGATGTCATTCGTAGATTGTTTTCTCAATCGAGCCTAGTTTCTCTCTTGTTTTCAATTCCTGTAGGAACACAGGAGGGGTTTCCCTGTGTCATGAAATTTCCAAACTCCTATCATATCCTGGTTCCTTATCTACCTGTCAGTGGGAAACCAGGTGCACGTTGCGATACAGATCTAATATGTTTGCCTGAATTGTCTGAATTCAATTGAGTTTTACGCCTCCTTATTACTGGGTGGCGGAATCGAGTTTCCCTGTACGAAACCTGATCTGTCTTTCTTTATACTATTTTCCTCACTATTACCCAGCATCTCTCAGGGAGTATCCTACCTTGTTCTTCATCTGCCTCCAGAGTATGGAGCATACCCAGTAACTACCATAACCTAGTGCACGAGACAAGGAAGTATTTCAAGAGCGTACTTTGCTCAACTATGATTCATCAGATTGTTCTGTTTGCAGATGAGTGCCCTAACAGTGGCGAGGACAGCGACGAAGACGTAATCACAGATTATTTGGGATCAACTCATTCAGACTGCAGTAGAGTGCCAATCGGCACTGATCTCACAGGGCTCGACCCTCACCACACAGACAATCTGATGGATTCTGGCTACACCAAAGATAATACAAACATCATGTCAGAGTCCGTCGACGAGCAGCATCATCGGCGACGCCAACAGCATCCTCAAGAACTAGACTCCGGTGTTCAGAATCAGCCCGTTCCATTTGTGCCAATTATTAGCGTCACTCCGCACTCGCCAGGCTTGGCCAAGCCCTATCTGATACTGGGTAAGTTCTGTAAATGACAGCCTGGGAATTGTGGAAGATATTAAAAGTGTCCCGTATTGTGTGAACGAGAAGAATCTTGTAGGCTGGACCAGAACTAGAAATTACCCATTAAACACGTTCCCTTTTCTTTGGAGATTTTTGGAATGTAAAAAAAGTAGGTTTTTTTATGTATTATATTTTGCAGAGGATACAGTTCAGCATTTTCATGAACTTTATGACAGTGTCCAACGTATGAGGGACATTACCTTAAGTACTTTACCAAATAATAAAAGGGCAGAGCAGAGGCTGATTTCATCCTGTCCATCCCTTTGTCATTTGATTGCCAACGAAGCTGGCACTAGATCCAGTGATCAGGACGGTGGCTCCGATCCTGACCTCCTGGCGAACTGCTCAACAAATAGCTCGCCTACTCACTTTCCATCCGTAGGACATCCTCAAAATATCCAAGGGATTGATCGAAGACGGAGCTGGACCGACCTGGAGGATTCCAGGTTAGGTCGTAGATGTTCAGCTCAAAATCATCTCCAGGCACAGAATATGGTATACCACTTATTTATGTTAAACTTGGTCCTAAGACCTTTATGACTCTTGCCGTCCTTTTCATGTATTTCTAATTCTGTGTAGCGACAACGGAGTATCAGCCTGAGTAGCCTGGACAGTGAGATGGACCTGGAGCTGGACGGAAAGTCCCGCACAGGATCATCGAATGTGGGAAACAGAGCGTGCAGGTCTCAGTCTAGTACGCATTCCTTGAACGAAGCTGACTTGGTGCAGGTAAATTTTAAAAAATTTTTCTGATATCGGCCGTTTATAGCTAAGAAAATGTTTATATTCTCAGAATCCGTTTACTCAGGGTGATTTCAAAAAGATTGCCATAAAACGTGGCGGACAACGGCTTGGGGAAGCCGTCGGTCTTATACCGGGTGTCATTGGAGCTCGGCTGCCCTTGCAAAAATCGATCTCGACCCCGTCAATCGTGACTCCACCAGGACACGCGACCCACGTCGAATCAACCATCAGAGCAGCGCCATCGCTCACAGCGTAAGTCACTGCAGATTTTATATTTTGCTTTTCGAAAAGTTTTTTCTAGTCGTTTTTTTCAAAATCTATCTAGCTTTTTTGATTTTTGTGCCCGTTATATTTCAACACGTATTTGTCATAAACGCAACACCTTTCATATTGAATTCACAGTTTTTAGGCTGTTAATGAATGCAGTCGAGACATTGCAAATAGAACGTTAAAAATTGCAGAAAAAAATATGTTCGATCCGATACTAAAACAGTAGTAATAAATCGCATTGGTCTCACACTGCATTCATTGCACCTGCAAACATATGCATTGCGTGGCTTAGCGTACATAGGCCAGTAGGTCTTTACGCTTTAGCATGGCTGAAAATTTCATTGAGTTATTGAAGACAAATCCAAACGGAAAGATACTATACAGCAGAGACAGAGAGAGAGAGAAAATAGACACATGGCTGGGCGTTGCGGAAGGTCAGTTGCAAAGTAATAAATATTTACTAAAAAGTACAAACACGTCAAAATCGAGAAACAATTGTTAAATTAAATTGTATTCCATTGGCAAAATTTCTCTTGTCTCAATTAAGCAATTAATAATATAAAAAGAAAACGTACGGCAATCTAAGATAAGACTGAAAAGCCTAAAGGTTTCATTGATATTTTTCTTTCTACTCGCATCTATTTATAATTATGAGACGTCCAGGCATACTTCATCCTCATGATGCTTGACTGTGTATTCCTGGACTGTCAAAAAAAAAAAGCGACGACAGTCGCATATTAGTTTGTGTTTGCACTTGACCATTTCAACGCTAAAAAGCAGCCGGCACGAAAGAAACGAAAAGGGTAGTGGAAGCGAGACCGAAACCGAAGACCTCCATACTGCTCATGGGCACGAGTATCACGAGGACCTTATACGAGAAGGGACGCCGAACGTCCAGACGTCCTTGGACGAGCTACTTAACGAGTAAGTAGTAATCGATGATGATCTCGAAACACGGACGGGGATGCTAGATCGATTGGCCTCCCTCTTTAATTATCCATATATCATTTCACTGTGAGTCCACTACTGCTAAATGCTATCACTGCTGTTTGAATAACGGATAACGGTTTGTATATTCAAGGAAAGAAAGAGACTTTAAGAAAGCTCCTAATTAGATGCATCTGTTTTTTGCCTGCTTTTTTTCTTTCCAGTATCTTGTTTCCCTTTTCATTCTCTCATTTTACCTGCTACTGTATTCTATTGCTGTCTTCTCCTTTATATCTGTTTCTAATTGTCACCATCTCGCTTTCTTCCGGGTGTGACTTTCATGGGCTGCTTTGGGTATCACCTGAAGATCAGAGTAGGTACTAATTAATTAATGCCCATCGATTGATTTGTTTCAGTGGTGTCGTTTACGATGATCATCATTCGGAGAAGACCAGAAGGAAGCGTGGCTCCTTATTCTTTCGCAAGAAAAAGGTAAGACCAGTCTACGCAGTTAGGTTACACTGGACTATTGCTATGTATCTGGACATCCTCTGCAGGAATTAGAAAGATCAAATGGATTTCTTTCAGGACAAGAGTGGGAAGAAAGTTAGTCAACTACAAACTCATCAATGGATAACTATAACAGGAAATCCTGGTAGTTACGTTTGCGATTTCTGTATGAAACATCTTGTCAATAAGCCGGTATTACATTGTGAAAGTAATTATCCACCATAGTAACAAATAGCAATAACAATTGTATTTTCTTGTATCAATCTAACACTTGAATCGTTTTCTTTTCTCAGACTGCGGCGTCACTACGCATCAGATTCAAAACTGCAAGGATCAGCTGAGCCTGGAGTGTACCAAGAGCAAGCACCACTCTAACAAGGCTTCGTCCAAGTCGATGTCAAGCGTCTCCAGCATTTCCGTCGGTGTGAATATGAAAAGAGGATCCACCGCGTCGTTACCCTTGCCCTCATCAACGGGTAGCGGAAGGTGAGCCAATAGAAAAGAAGCAAGAGTGTTTTCAGAAAGTTGCATCGAAACCTTGGTCTCTATGGTCTAATAAGAATCGCACGTGCCGGCATCGCTAGTGACAATTTCGATATCCCTCAAGCAAAAGATCAAGGAAGCATTGCATATAAATTCAAAGTGAAATTTAAAAGTCACGTGGGATCTCGAGAATGGCACCTGGGGCCTCGAAGCTTATTTACGATTGAGTTTGCAAGTTAGCCATTTTATCGACATAATAGTGGCAGGCCTCGCATTCTCCACCCTCACGTGTTTACGCCGTAGACTGAAAACAGAGAAAGGTAGTCAAGCAAATGGTTCATTGAACGCGTGTCCTCTCGCTCTCTCTCACTCACTATCTCGAAAACAGTTTTCAGAGTCACAGAAAGAGAAAAAAAAACGGACAATGGAAAACTGATAGTCAAAATTATAACCAACCGTCTCGTGTAATCAGGAGTAAGATTTGAAACTTAAAAAAGAAATCTGGACTAAAGTTAGAAATATAACAGGTGAAAGTCAGCAAGGTAATAGAGGAGAACAAAATTGATAATTCGTCTGCAGTATGGGAAAAAGTGGGAGGATCATTCGCAGTATATTTATTTGCTAGACGAAAGACGGAGAGAGTAGATTTTAACAGACAGGATTAACGGGGGGCTTGAGAGGGATATGAAAATTTGAATGAAAGGTGGAAAAATGTTTGATCTGATGGGACAGGAAAACGGCGTGAGACGCGAAGTGAAGTTGCGCTAATGCAGTGTGTGCTTTTTCCTTCCCTCGTGCATTCCCTATCGTGCAACCGCAACATACCGATTGATCGTGTTCTCGACGATTAAAGGGAAATTAACAGCAAGAAAGCCGTGACGAGCTACAGTCCTTGGCGGCGAGTCGCCACCAAGCTCGGAGTCAAGTAAGTCTCTGATATCTGATGTGTCTCCTACCTATCCTGTCGAAGCGGTTCGCAATCTTTCTGTTAAACGTATTTTATCTATTCACCTCGACTACCTGTCCAACGACTTTCCTATCACTTTTATCTCTCGATCAAAATTATCCATCAGGATTATTTTCTCAATCCTAATACGTACACACATCTCGTACACAAAGATACACGCAGCAGAGTTATTGAAACTAAAACCAAAAAATCTAATTACCAACAGCATCAGAGATAAGTACATAGAGATTGCCTTCTTAAAAGTCACAGAGAGACTTGAGAAATTTTAAGGGCGAGTGATAACGTGGATACGAGAAACGAAAGATGAACAAGAGAAAGAAAAGGAAAGATTGAATCTTCGTCCCAGCGGTATGTGCAGATTAATAATGATAATGACGGTAGTGAAAACACTAGAGGCATTTACAATGATCAGTTGATAACTGGTGTAGTATCTTGTCAATTGTCAACACAGACACGTGCCACGAATCGACTACCATGTCACGTCAATTCTCCTGCATGTGCTTCTAATCCGCTTGCTTCTACGGAACTTTCTCGAATGTCTGTTTTTCCTTCTCTGTGCGTGTATGTATATAGCGTTTTGACGCTCACCTTTAATTCATAGTCTTTTAAGAATTATTTCTTTTGACTCATCCTCGTCGATGTTCTAGCAAGAAGTTGCGACCCTTTTCTTCCACTGCTGAACGAACCCAAGTGAATATTCAGTTTCTCCAGTCTTTCGTGTGTCACGAATCACGAGCTTGGAAATAATCTCTCTTTAGACGCAGCCTCCTCGATCTTCAGTTACTACATATTACTGTGTAAAAGCGATTTTTTCTCATAAATATTCTCTGTCACGTAATATGAGATTTTTAATCCTACTGATCTAAGCCATTTAGGCCTGGACCTATTGACAACAACTGTTATGCCTTTTTATCACAGTATAAATTGTATCTGGTTTTTTCGTTTAAGCTACTCGACACGACTTCTAGCCGTTCACCGGTTCTTATGGAAGATTTTCGAAATGGTCCATCACGTCACTTTGTATCTTTTGTGCCACAACTGGTCCAAGCTGGAAAGCAAGATCATTTACATGGAGTTCTTAGCTCTCCTGACAATCTAATCAGTATCTTGGCTTCCTTCACTCCTGTGTCTCAATTTTCCATATTTCAGATGTAAATTCTTTAAATCTTAATTGCGATAGGTATTACACATCCTGGAGTATCCAAATGAGGAAGTCCGAGTAGCATTACTGATTCGCTCGTGGCGGACTGTACATAAAAATATTTGTACAATCGTTTCACCATTGGATATCAAAGTAAGGTATATGAAGATATTAATGTCAGATACTTTGTTCACAGTCAAACTATTAACGAGGAGAAAGATGGGGACTCCAATCAGCACCGGGACATTTCGGGGTAATTAAGAACGTCTACTATTTATATATATTTATTTTTGCTTCTTTTTCGTTTATACCTAATGGAGATTAGTTGTTCCATTATTAGGGGCTGGGAAGAGTTTGACTTCGGTGACGAGTCGCACCAATTCACCATAGTCGACCTGGAAGGTCTAGATCCTGAATTGGGTCTAGGCAGAGAAGAGCCTGATTCCTGGAGCGCAGCAATAGGCAGAAACATCGCCCTGAGACTCGTCGACAACTGCGAGCGCGAGGTGAAGCGTCAGGAACATATATACGAGTTTGTTCTTACCGAGAAGCACCACTGCCTGGTACTGCTTGCCATGGACAGGATATTCGTGGAGGGTCTTCGTAAGCATTTCCGTCTTGGTCCACCTGATCTGGAGCGCATGTTCCCCAGGCTGAGGGACTTGACGGATATTCATCTACGATTTTTACTGAAGCTGAGACGACGTCAGAGCACAAGCGCAGTAGTGCCCAGCATCTCGGATATACTTGTGGATCAGTTCTCCGGTGAGAATTCATTGCGCATGAAAAGCGCGTATGGGGAATTTTGCAGTAGACACAGGGACGCAGTCGATGCTTACAAATACTATCTAAGACATGATCCCAGGTTTGCACGATTCGTGAGTCATTGTCAGGTACGAATTATTTGCAATATTGATTGATTGACATTTTTGACAAGCTGTTATCTGATGTATTCAATTGTTATCTCTGTGCAGACCAATCCTTTGCTTAAGAAGAAAGGCATTCCGGAGTGTATTCTTTTCGTTACGCAACGTCTCACGAAATATCCGCTGCTCGTGGAACCACTGATAAAAACTGGCTTATCCGCGGAAGAGGGTGAAAGTTTGCGCAAGGCTCTTGCACTCGTCAAGGAGATCCTGGGCGACGTGGACGCCTGCGTAGCCAACAAGGAGCGCGAAGATAGGAAATTAGAAATTTATAATAGGTACGTCATAGTTATTGCGAGAATTATTTGTTTCTCTGTTTTTATTCGGCAAACCAGCGATTCTGATTTCTACTGTTTTTTGTGTAGAATCGACGCGAAATCTTTCGCGACTTACCGCGATGCCAAGTTCAAGAAATCGGATATTATGGGCAGCAACAGGCAACTCAAATTTGAGGGTACTGCTTGCTTGATGCAAGGACGCGGGAAAATGGCGTCCGTCGTGGTCGTCGTCCTGACCGACGTTCTCTTCTTCCTGGTCGAGACTAAGGATCAGAAATACGCTTTCTTCGCTCCCGACAACAAAGCCGGCGTGGTGTCGCTGCAGAAGCTCCTGGTGAGGGAAAAGGCTGGACAAGAATCTCGTGGAATTTATTTGATAAGCAGCAATCCCGCGGAGCCAGAGATGTTTGAACTGAAGATACAGAAGCCGAAGGATAAGCATCTCTGGATTCAGGCCATCAGATCTGCCGTTGAGGCCTGTCCCCAGGATACGGATAATCCAAACAGCTCCGAAATGCGTGGCAACAGGTCCTCTTCGATTTCCATGCTTTCTGCTGAGGAGAGGCAGCGCATTGCCGAAGCCAAGCAGTCGCATATTCTCAGCATAGTCGGTATGTTCCTATTTGACTTATTCGTTTCTTCCTAAAGCGCTCGTGGAAACTTTGAAACGAAAACTCGACTTTCTAATTGGGTAGATGAGCTGCGGAAGAAAGATACCGAGCAAGCACTCCTACTGGAGGAGAGAATGGGTCTTCAGTTGAGACTACTTTACACCGCTAGCTTCTGGAGTGGAAACGAAAGTGACTCGGAGAAGGCGGAAAAGGCTGACAAGGCACTTCCGAATTACACACGATTGGTGCGCAACGAGGGAATCGATTCGGCTCAACTTTGGCAGGAGGTTTCTTTTCACTTTATTTTTTATTATTGAATTGATCAGAATAGAAACTTAATAAGCTGAAATCACTCGGTCCGGTCGCTCTATGATTTATTCTGTACGATATTTCAGGTTGTAGTGGCTGTTCAGGAAGCCACGAGATTAGCCAGTTCCTTGTCGTTTACCACAGGTGGCGCCACCTTATCAAGAAGCTTGAGTTCCGCGGGAGAACGTCACAGCGAAGCCTACGTAGCGCCAACTTTGTGCGTTCCACGTAGAGCAGAAACTTTTGCTGGTTTTGATCACAACAAGGTACGTTTCTGATAAAAGCTTCAAGTGAATAATTTCAATTATTCTATCAATATATTAAACGCAGGAACGATATCCCTGGCGAGATTCGACAACTGTAAATACAATAGTGCCGCTACCAAAGATAAGAGAATTCCTACCGGAAGAAGGTATTAAGGAAGAGGATGGACCGGAAATTAATACAGATCAGCAGTTGGCAGCTATACGCTTGTCCCATTATGTCTATACGCTGTTGTGCATTATCAGTAACCAGATGACAACGATTGATAGCCTACAAGCTCAATTGGCAGTTTGCAAAGAGGGCAGCACGAACACTACCAAGACTTCCGGAAGTCGACCAAATCCAAATCGACAGCTGGAGGAATTACGCAATCTTCAAGATCAGCTCAGTCGCGAGAAAGCTGCGTTCCGAGCAACAACTCAGCAAGAACGTGCTCAGTTGGACGAAGAACGTGCTGAGCTTGCTAGATGCAGAGAACAATTGGCTGCTGAACAACGGGACGTTACACAACAGCGTGATCAATTGTTTAGGCGACTGGAGGCTCTTGAACGTCAAGGTGTTTCTCTATTGGCTCCATCTACAGCTGGTCCTGCACCAGTGCATGTCTCTCATGCTATTCAGGACACCGCGCAGTCTAGAAAGAGCCAGATAGAGGGCAAGCGTATTCCAATGAATTTGATTAGTGCCACTAATCAGCAGAAAGTTCAAAGCAGTTTACCACCTGTCAAGCAACAACTGCCGCTAAAACTGGCCAGCGGTAGCAACAACAGTAACAGCAGGTAAAGTTAAACCATATATTTGCCTACTTTTCTCCTTGCTAATAATCCTCCTCTGGCTAGTATAAAATCCTATAGCAATAATTGCACAAAAATTCTACTCAAGTATCAAAAAGAGTAAACTCTAACAGAAGAAATTAAAATCAGCACATGCTTAATACTTTTTAATAAACAGGAGCAACTCTGCAAGCAACAATAGTCCGGATCGTCACTCGAGAACCGAAAGTAGCCCAGCGATAGTGACGAGCTCAATATTTTCATCATCGGATTTTGGAAACCACCAGAACCACAACAGCCAAACTCATCCGCCTAATAAGTCACTAAGGATCTCGCGATCACCGTCTCATCATCAACGTCATCACCAGCAACAGCAACAACTCGCTCAACTGCAGCAACAACAGCACCACCAGCATCACCAGCATCAGCAACAGCAACAACAGCAGCAGCCGCCCCAAGAGGAAGAGGTGATATTCTTCTGACGTTTTTTCTATCGATTCGGTCGCAAATACTCCCGTCCTTCGCGTTCAACGGCGTCGTCGACGCCGACAACGACGCCGTCTACGTCGCGTAGCCAATCGCGTGAATCTCAACGACGGAACCGTGTCAAGTCATTCTGACTCTGGACCTTTACTTGCTGCTAGCAGAGCAAGCAGTGAGAAGGTCGGTGGAGGAAAGAAGATGGAACTTAGGGAAAGAGAAAGAGAGAAAGAGGAAGGAATAAATAACGTCAGAAGTTCCAATTTCAAATCATTCCAATCCTAATTGATAAACCTATAGAATGTGCATAATACGTGTATATTTCCTTAGATATAACGCGACTCTCTTCTTCGGTGTAGAAATTCACTGAAAACAAGCGTTATACTATAATTATCACTAGGTCCAATGCGATTCGAGCGCTTTAAGCATTAGACAACAACGAGAAGAAGGCATAACCGAGAGGAAAAATATGTAAATTAAAAATGTCGCAATTCAACTGCGAAATTCGACGACAATAGTTGTCAATCGTATGGCAATAAATCTTGAGGTCTCTTTTGCTCTTGCTTGGATTATCTGTTGACAATATAGCAAAGAAGTGATGTCAATATGACAAATACCAAAAAAGAGAAGGAGTCGAAGATACCTTAGGATACGAATGAAGAATATTTTTAGCCAATCAGGAGTATCAGACACGCGTCCTGTTCCGTGTCGGAAGACGAATACTCTTCCATAAATAAAAAAGATAAAAACCAATGAGCCGATTGATTGTAAGGAGAATGGAAATAGAGAAGCTGAAAGAAATTCTATTAGTGAAGTATTTAAACGGCTTCCCCGACAGTCGCATACATGATAACAGTTTGACAGAGAACGGCGATAAGGATTGGCGGCGGGGGAGGAGAAGGAGGAGGAGAAGTGGGGTAGCTAGATCTTGTTGAATCTTCGTTCGTTAATATTATTATGATATTACGCCGACTGACAGCTCTAGATATGAGATTTTAGACGGGTCTTTTGAGGCGAAAAAAAATAGAAAGGAGAAAAAGGGAGAGTGAAGAAGCGGCAGATACTTCGTTGCCGTTTGATAGCGTTTAATGGACATATAGACTATAATACAATACTACATGAATATATTTTAACGCTGACGCGAAAGTGCGTTGTAAATCACCGGAAGCTTATTTCGATTTAATGATGATAATCATGACGATGACGCTAATTATTATAACAATAATAACGCAGGGTGACACACGTGCGGTTTCTTAAGACATGTTTTCATACGCACTTTCGCGCAACGCGTGCGCCTGTACATGCGTGTGGTCTATGTGTATATATATATATGTTATAGAGATATATCGGTTATAAGTATTCTTATACCGTGAAGCAATTTAAAAATATTTTAGCATGCTCGTCCGCCCCTTGAACTGGGTACAGCTGATCCCTTCTATAGTTAAAGGACTGGTAATCGGGACTCGGCGATAGACTATCGAGGGGTTTCATTATATAGATTATATTTTATTCTCCCTGTGTGGATGTGTGTGAGAGAGAGAGAGAGAGAGTAGGAAATTTATGGATTAATTACGCATACGTATAATAGTGCGTTTTTTCCTCTCGTTTTCACCAGTTTACGCCTTTAACAATCCGCAACTGCTGTGCCAATCAAAAGTCGTCAGTCTTTTCTGTATTTTTTATTTTCATTGTTATCGGTATCATCTTTTCAGTCTTTTCTGTATTTTTATTTTCATTGTTATCATCATTCTTGCGTACACCTCATTCTAGCGTTTACGGTATTCCGGTATTTTTGGATTTGTACTTGGCGTCCATACTACGTCAAATTGTTTTGTACTTTATTTTTCTCTTTTTACAATTTTTAATTCTTCTCGAGGAAAATATATTCGAATATGTGTATAAAAAAATTCGTATATACAGAATTCTTCGTTATCGTTATCATTCGCATCGAAAAATGTTTTATGGATCCGCCGGTTGTCTCATTGTTCATTGTAAATCGTTGAATGACTTTGTTATTAATGTTCTTAATCCTTATCTATTGCTTTTCGGCCGAAAGGATAAATTAGCGAAATCGGAGAGCTGGGAAAAGATAACATGGTGGGAAATGGAATAAACTGGCAATGATAAGGATGCAAGGAGAAAATCTATCGACATTAGATCGTTTCATTGATAATTAAGAATAACGAATAAACTTCACGAAAATGTGAGACATGAAAAAAGAATAAGAAACATAATAAGTAAAGGTAGAAAGCGGATACGTACCTTATTTGAAGCTCAAGTATACGTTAAACGATAGATAAATAAACTAAATAATTCCAATATCATGGAATTGAATTCTATTTGCTTCGGTGTTGATGGTTTTCGTTTTCTCGTGGTGAAGAAGAATCATATTTAATAATTTTTGTTTACTGCGTTAAGCTTCTTCGTGTTCTCGCTGTAGCCGTGATATAATACAAAAAAAAACCTTAAGAAATAAGATGAAAGACAAAAAGAAAGAAAGTTAGACTAGTAGGAGTCGTGATTAAAGATTAAGGAGGTTCGGCAATGATAATCATAATAGTAATGGGGAAAGACGAATTAAAAAGGGAGTAAAAAAAATTCCAAGATTTTTCATTGAAAATTAAACGAGTGAAAATGTATTACGTTCTAGCGTACAAAAATGAAGATATTGAACTTTAACCTTATTGAATTTTATAGGTTGAGTATATCTTTATAGTAGAAATTGATACTTTTAGATTCTTATATTTCAAAAACCATATGGTATTATGTATGTTTCTATATTCAAATTTTACACAGGCGAAAATTTTGTATAATATAATTATAAAAAATGCAGAATTTTATCTTGGATAATGTATTATCACCGAATCTCCTTAAGGCAATTTTGAAAAAAAAACCGGAAGTAAGATAAAAAAATTCTTTATCAAAAGAGATGGTCGGTCGAAAGAATAGAGGTGAAGCGCGTGTGGTCAGGAGGCTTTTACCGAATAAAAAAATAATTAAAAAAAAGAATAATAAGATAACAAATAATAATGATGTTAATATACGTATAGCTGATAAGCTTCTCTCAATCGATCGTGGTGACAATAGACCCTTTAACCGTATTATTCTTCCTCGTGCGTGAATGCGAATAAATATAGCGAGTGCGTGTGGCGAGAGGAAAGAAGAGAACAGGAATGAAGAAAAGGGAGAGATAAGCCAAAGAGGCAGGTGCAGTAAGAGAGGAAAAAAGAGAGTGAATGGGATTCGCGAGAAAGGTTGTTCCCACCCAAGAAAAAGATAAGAATAAAAATAAAAAATATCCCGTCGTATTTCTGTGAGAAAAATTCAAGTACTTTTTTTTCTGCGAGTCGAACTCATTACGCGTCGTGTACGAATGCATTTATTCATGCAAACAAAAAAGAAAGAAACAAGTAATAATATTAATTCTAATAACTAGTACTAATAATGATCGTGGATATTTTATTCAACTGTTACTAGCCTACCGGTGTCCGCTGC
>JARPRH010000510.1:89457-126949 GCA_031763665.1 Calameuta haemorrhoidalis | reverse complement strand
ATTTATTATGCATGTACATACAACTGTTATTGTATTAAAGAAGAATATGATGATAATAAAGGATTAAGAACGAAGACTCTCGTTAAAATGATTTATGATTCAATGAGAATATTAATGGAACAGTTTCATTACGGATTTTTATTACTTTATTATTTAATTATAAAAATTTATTGAATCTATACGATTGAATATTTATCAATGGATCAATATTAGAATTAATTTTCTTTTAGTTTCTGTTTCACATACATTTCTTCCCCAATTTCATTCAGTATGGCTTTGGTCTGTGCAATTTGTCGCGTATCTTATTCGTTGACATTTTCTGCAATAATTTCTGATCCGATCTGTCTCGACTCGTCGACGATAATTCGACTTGTCGCCATACATTTATCAGAGCATTTTCTCCTCCGGTTACTAAACAGCCACTCTAGAAATAAAATTATATGTGTGTGTTTGTATTTATCATTGTCATTTGCAGTCCATTATGTTTAACGAATTTTTGTGTCTTGTCCTTTAAATTACCTTTTCGTGCAACCAACTGTCACGCACAAGCTGTTTGTTCCCCGGCATATCGTACAACGTCTCCAGATGATTGTCCACCACGGTCATGCAACGGAGAGTCGATCTGAGTGGTTAATCAGTAATATTAATATTTTGAAAAACAATATATGCAACACGTTACGATATTTTCTATTACTCTTGTGTAAACTCTCTTCCTTCCCAGCCTCTGCCTTCCAACATTTCTATCTTACCTAACTAAATGTAGATAAAGATGCACACGAGGCTCTTCTTTCTATATAGCATGTGCGAAGAGTAACGAGGAATATAAATACAATATTTACTTGATTGACTACCAAATCAATGGAAAAAGAATGACCATTATTCGTAGAAAGTTTGGTTCTAAAATTCTCAAAATTGCCATGGGTTCCATCACACAAATATTTTTTATATTAGTAGACATAGGTTGTATATTTACCCTTTCGCACTACAAGATCCTGCCAATAGGAAAGGTTTTTCTCCTAATACATCCGACTTGTGCATCCTCACCACGTATTGATTATCAGGATCTTCGTGCTATAAAAAAAGGTTTTCTTACAGGTTGAAGGATATTTTTGCCAATTTTCTTTCTTCACTTTTCCTGAACGAACCTGAGACAGCCCAAAATACTTTCTGTCGAAGCTTAAGTGTGGAGTTGCAGCATCGCACTCCCACAATTGCAGCGAATGTGTATGAGTAGTGCACCATAGATTGCCTTTATCCAGCCAGCCAATTCTGTCCTTTCATTCAAAATAGATATGGGAAAGTTGGATATAGTTTTATTTCAAATTTATAAATATTGTTTAATGTAACACTCACCACAGAGGATTCTGTATTCAAGGAATAATTCAATGCACTGTCTTCGGTAGATTGACTGATATCAAAAATGTTAATCAGACCGTCAGTACTGCCAGATGCTAAAACATCTGACTGATTTGGATGGAAAGTCAAACAGGTAACATCTTCCAGATGAGATTCCCAGTATCCACCTAAGAGACTTGTTCTGTCACACTTGTTTCCCATTCTGATATCCCAGAAAAGAATAAATGCATCCCCTCCAATATGTTCAGTACCACCAGCCAAAAGCCTTTCGTTGCAGTTCAGATCGAAACTTGCCAATGGTTTTATCTTGCCATCCTCTGTACTATCTAAATTGATAAGAATATTGAAATTATTTTGTGTATTAGAAACTTAATTGGCTTGACTTAGACTTGACATTGTCTAAACCTTACCTTTAAATTCCATTACAACCTTTCCTCTAGCTCGAAGATCACAGGCTGTAATAAAGCCATTGCGTGAAGCCACGTAAAAGATGTTCCTGGATGTGGGACTGAATTTTATACCCACGATGGGAGATTGATTATGATTCAAAGTGGCTACCTGTGTCAAGGCTTCTCCAACAGAATAGACGATACATGTGTAATTGGACAATGCCACTCCAATCCGAAATTCGGGGTCGCTTTTACATGAAAATTATAATCGATAAGAAAATGTTTATGTTAGAAGAATAAAAGCAAGTGACGACTTACGTCTGCGTGCCGCAGACGAAGAGTATGTAGTTTTCATCAGGTAATTTGTGAAGAGATTCTTCCAGCGTTATGGTCAATTCCTTATTATTATTCAAAGCCATTCGCTCATTTTCATGATATCTCAACCTTTTGTTGACACACAGCTTTTTGAGCGGCTCAATTATCTTCGACATTGTTTGGATTTCCTGAGCCATCCGCGAGAACAGTTTCCTTTGCACCAGGAAGATAACTGTTGGTCTCTACAAATTGTCACCAATTAAACTATTGCAATCTTATAATGTGCTGCCTTGCAAAAATTCTAAGAACGCTAAACGCCGTAGCATATACACGCGATTAGTTCAGGTTAGGTTATGTTTCATTATGACGCTATTTCAATCAACCCATAGGAAACCGCCCCTTGGGTTACCGCTTTCAACTCACTGCACTTTTTGTGTACTAAGAACAAATTTCCTAATATTTAGCCAATAATATTAGAGAAAATGTGTGTAATCTATTTCTATTGCATTCTAGTACTGTACATACAGTGAGTTAAAAACGATATATGAAAGTCAGAGCGTTTGATTGTAAATATCACAACGGTGCATAATTTCACACATACCAGTTGTGAATAAAAATTGGAAAATACTTGCGCAAGCATAAATCTCAAGACAGGATATGAAAATCGGAAACAAAAAATCTTGAGACTATCTTTGGTTTCAAATTGGAATAGTATCTTATAGTTTCAAGCCTTCATTGAATCATTTCCCTAATTGTATTTAGAACAGACATTGGAATTGGATTTGGTAGTAATGGAATTTATAAAAAAGTAAACTAGTATATTTTCCCTTTTTTTTTATTGAGATACACAGATTAATCGGCCTTCTTTGTTGCTCGTACTTTCTTAGCAGGCAAAGGTTTCTGTGACCGCAAAACAGCACTTGCTCTGCGAAGTGCAGCCTGTAAAATAACATTAATAATATTAGTTCTATCCTTATCACAGCAGTATCCAATTCTTGAAGGACAATCATGCTTCAGATAGCAAATATATAATCATGGCATTCATCGATCTTGGTGGTTGTGTGTCATCATTTAGCAGAAATCAATTTTTTTTTATATAGAAATTTACATAGATCATGTGAGATTTAAGTTTAAATTATATTAGGAATAAAAATCAACAATTTTAAAGTATACCTTGTTAAGGTCCACACGATATTTGTTGGCAGTAAGAAGCCTTCGCAAGTTGTGCAAAGAGCGGCGAGCACCAGCCTTCATGGTACGTCTAACAGTAGCCTTTGCCGGCTTATTAACAGCCTTAGCTTTCTTATAAACAACCGTGAATCCTTTCTTATCAGGAGTATCAACAATTCCCACGCTCTTGCGGTGAACGAGACCAGAATACCTGTAGCTACTCAAGTTAGTCAGGTTGCTGGGTTCCTAAAATTTCGTTAGACGATTCAATTTGAATCTTACTAATTCGCATGTAAATATTACGGTTAGTTCATCGATTGAATACGTACCGTAGAAAATGGTTTGTTGATATTGCGTTTCTTCAAGAGAAACGCGTTGTTGTTGCGAATGATCATCCAATTTAAATGGGAGGACATCTTGAATGTCTAAGAGAATAAAAATTCTATTATCGACGAGTGCTTGTAAATGCTCAGCTATATTTAGGCTCAGAGACAAATTTTTCTATGATTGATTCAGAATAACGAAAGCTAGACTAACATGCAATATGCACGTCAGTTGAGCGTCGACACGTGGTAGAGCAAGTTAGATTTACTTTTGAGGAAAAAAAAGAATTATGTACTAAATATCGTTACAATCAATCACACAAAATCAACAGTATTCGTTTAATGTCCAAAATTTCTCTGAAAATGTAGGAAAATTAAAGTATCTTGGAAATTGACCTCACCTGATGTACTCCCTCGCGAGTAAGCAACAGGAAAGACCTCTCAAAATGGCAGCCGGAAATCAAAGCTGAATTGCAGAGTCAATTTCGTTGAAAATGAAAAGTTTGTAATTTAATTCGACAAAGAATTACAAATTAATCTGAATAAAACAAGTAAAAATATTTAGATTATAAGTAAACAATTAGTTTCAATAATGCTCAATTCAAATATATAATTGTAAATTTGTTAGAGCCGACATCTTATTGGTTGGTTCTAACAGAATTCTCCAATAACATAGTAAATTTAAGAGAAGTATGTGATTTTTGCCGTAAAAGCAAAACGTCCTTTATCTATCTAATCTGCTGTACAATTTATGTTCAAGGCGGAAAATTTGAAATACATAGCACGATTAGGTTTTCATCAGAATATTTTACAGCAAAAATATATTTTGACATTACACAGCTGGTAATTCTTCGAACATAATTGCTGTATCATTACAATCATTTACCGATCTATCAGGTTTATGGTATTCATTCAGCGTACAGTTTTCTTGAAAGTCTTGAGGTATGTGTAACATGCATTCAGACTGAAATAATATATCATTTTTAGGTAGCTGTTGCAATTGAATCCATCTCCTAGCAACATCCTGAGAAAAGCATTTTCTGAATATCAAACAATGCATGTGAGACAATTTCTCATACTTTATTCTCATAAAACCAAGGTTAGCCAAAACAAATCTCCACGATTTCATTATTTTAGCATTGGCACCAACATGTTTCGAGTCTGGTGTTACAATTAAAAGAATTCCACCAGCTTTTAACAATTTGTATGCTTTTTCACAGCAAAGATATCTTTGTTTGGGACATGGTAAGTACTCCAAAAATAAGGAAAATATTACAACATCAAAGAAATTCATGGGTAACTCTGTTACAGTATTTGTTTCCTCATTAATAATTTTGTTCTCTCTGATGTTCAAGTTTAAGAAGTCACACTGCAATACATTCTTTGAATATGGAATTAAATCTATTGCTGTTACATCGAACTGATCCATATCCTCAAAAGGGTTGTAACAACTCCCAACATCAAGTAAAAATAATTTTTCCATATTTAATGAGCATCTATCTTTTTTCTTTGATATTATTGCAGTTAATTTAAGTTCAATATCCAATTCCCTGTTATGATATCGTTCCCTGCCTCCATTAAAAAAATATTCTATGCACTGCTTCTTTATCCATTGGATTCTACATTGTAATTGTTTAGTTGGATCTGCAACATTCTCAGCCCAATATTTTGTCGCAAGCTGTTGCATTGAAACTGCATATTTCTGTAATAAGAAAAAGAGTAATGCCATTTACATCATAGAGTCAGATGTTCAAATGGAAATATTACCAGCAAAATTTCTTTTTGTTCCACATGTTTTTTCCATGCCACAGTTGCTCCATGAATTTGTGATTCCTTTCGCAAGTTACTATGAGTATTTTTTATAAAGTCTGCTAAAACCTTATGTTCTTCTGAAGCCATTTTTTAAATTGATTTCAATCAAGATAAAAAAATATTAATTAATATTTAATCCACATAAATTATTATCCTGTTGTTTTGCCATAATACAACTATGAACTGTTTTTGACATTGATAAGACAGGTTGGGTAGGGACTTCTACATAATCTGAGTAGTGCCATCTCTTGGATAGCCCACGAAACGTGTAGTGTCACTTTATATTATAATTTACCTTCATTCATCAATACACACAAGCACCGTTCCATTATTTTGGAGCAGCTTAGGATGACCGGTCGAAAAAGTTCCCATGCCTGTCTGTACAAACTTACCTCTGTGATTTTTAAGAATTCTCTGCAAGTACTGCGAGAATCAATGCTTCTTTATTTTTCTGATATAAGCGAGAAGCAAAGCCACGCTTGTAGTACAAGTAGTGAATTTAGAACAAATCCATAATAATAATCACCCATATTTAATGTTTTGCCCATTCATATATAAATTTTTCTCATTATTTCAGATTACAAAGAGCGATCATAGTTTATTTGAACTAATATTATGAAAAATGCCTTGATGAAATAAATATTATTAAACCTATAGAAAAATAGATGAAAAGTATGATTAATTTACTCAGATATATCAACACCAGTAAGAGTCGATAGTACATGGTAGGTAAGAGTGATAAATTTACTCATATTAATTGAATAGTCTGAAATGTTTTGTATGAACATGTATATCATCTAGTATTATAGGTACATATAGTTGTTCTACAGAAGTCTATAAAAATACAATATTAGTTGTCACTAATATAAAGTGAACGAGAATTGGCAGAGGGAAGATATACAGTGTAGATACGTTAATTCGATTACATCGATAATTCGTACGTCTCACTATTGAACATATACATTATTTACTTATAGGTTAGTATAAATCACTCACTCAGGCACTCTATTACTCTCGTGGCTAGATTTATATTAATGATACGATATACATGTATCTTGTTGCCAAGACGCCTTGTGAACCTTTGGACATCGGGCAGTAGCCGCTGAATCCACTAAATCCGTTTATCCTCTTCAAGTCTCCCGCTCGGCTCGAAAGTCGTAGAAATACTGCAAGCAAGAGTAGTCGAAGATCACATGGTTAATTTCAGGAAACTTGTTAAACAAGATAAGAGATAACTGTCATTAATATCACGATTTTCTTACTGATTTTTTAAAATATTTATAAGATTTCTGCGTTATATAAGTACAGCAGAAGCTTGATTTTCTTCTTTGCTCGGGAAGACTATGAAAATAATCGAGGTTATACTGGTTGTGCATACTAATCTATTGTACGAATACAATTGTGTCAAACGTGATTGAATGCTGGCAATTGTAAGAAACACGGATGTGTGGCAATACACTTCGCAGCAATAGATATTTCTCTAAGTTTTTATCAGCGAAAAAAGGCCACAAATTACGGAAGTACGAAGATAATCGAGATTCTACTATATTATATTCCTGAGTAGAAAAATCTGATATTGCCCATTCGCAACTGTTACTTTCTATTTTGTATAATCCTTTTGATAAGAAAGATGCTTGGTAACTTACGTCCTGATCCAACTCCTTTTGCGATCGAATTTTTATCACAGGAAGTTTATTCTATCAAGGGAAAAACAATATTTGTTAGACTTACATACTGATAGAAACGTTGAGAGCAATGTATTTGGTCAAAAATTTAAATTATTTTACTTACGATTGTCGAATCAGCGTGGAAGCTAAGATTATCGTTTAGAACGAAAGGAACTCCATCGAGATCGGATGATCCTGGCAGTGTTCCATAAATCGGCAGAGAACCGGGGAGCATTGAAACAGGTGGTCGAGGAGCTGGTCTTGTCGGTCTGATCCTAGCACTTGGACTCAATACCTCGTAATCTTGATCATTTGACTCCTCAACATCTATTTTTCCTGCATTCACTTGACTAATCTGTGGATAAATACCATTAGGAGGCTTTGGAGCAAATTTTGGTTTTGGAGGCCTCTCTGGCGGTATCCTGCTAGGAGTTCCATTTGAGGGATTCGGTGACATATTTTGAAACAAACTGAAAACAAAAAAGAGCGCAATAAATGAATGCCAAATTATCGCACTACGATCACACTGTTTTTAACAAGCATAAACTCACTTTATATTTGCATAGGACTGCAAACTTGGGTTACCATTAGTAAGTGGCCCAGTCTTATAACATATTATTACACCATTGATTTCACTGAAATATTTAATGTAATAAAACATAATGGTGCTATATTACTCTATTTGTATACTTGTGATTTTCTAATAAAAATAACTTACCCTGCATACATGAAACCTGCAGGAGCTTTTTTAATACGGCTGCATACAATAATATCTGTTATCGCTTTAGCACAAGAATCCCTGTTTGTAACTTTGTAACACAGTTGTCTCTTTCTCCAGGCTTTCTGTGCTACAATGTACCAGTTATAACATTATTTAGATAAAATAGAAAAATATAACCAACAATTAATAAAGCAGTCAGTTATATACCTGAATCAACTGTGCGTGCAATCAAGCAAAACCCTTCAGGTGGATTGTCTCTCTCACTAATAATCACAATATCATCGACCACACAATGTGGTACACCCTCAGTCTTGGAAATACAAATATATCTACCCTTTTTTTTAATAAACAATCCACTTTCCCTCCACAAATCTGCATCAGAGTCCTGATCATATGTCCTTGATACCTAATACAATCATTCGCACACAAGAAAAAGAAATACATAAAATTATAAGAGACTTATACCAAAATTTCTTACAGCTGTGAAATTTGATGGGCATTTCTCAATATCTTCAACAATCGTAATGGCAGTGACTGGTCTATCGTCAGGCAGCAGTGATGACAGCTGATTTAACATTTTGTTAGTACTCTTTTGCGACATTCTGGAATTCTAAAAGAAAAATAACATAAAGTTTTCGTTTGTATTACATTATATTCTAAAAATTGTATAAAGTCTACATGAGTAAACGGCTCAGGTTAAAAAACGGGTAGCACAGAGAACACGTAGTCACGTGCAAAACCGCTTGCACACACTCGCTTTTTGACATAAAATGAATCTTTCATCAGCAGAATTCTATAAATAAACGAATTGAAGCTACGTTCAAAGATATAACTCACGTTTGTTATAGATTGGACGGATGACGTCTAAAAGTTCCACACTGTAAATGTTTAAGCTTGAATCCAATTACTCGGTTAATTAGCTTCAATAGTATGACACATTCGCTTTACGAATTTTCTAACTGATTTCTTTCTGAATCTCACATCCAACGAACTCACAAGCGAATTATTGGAGCGATTGAAACAACGCAGAGTGTACTTCTTGATTAACGAGAAATCAAGCTTGACGAATTAGTCAACAACACTGGTATCGCTTGAAGAAAATTCATCAGACTTCTTCACCGAATTCATTAAGACGCAAGCAGATAAAAGAAGCAGATAAAATTCTTACACTTCGTTCAGTCGCGATTTTTTACACATCTCTGCTCTCAGTTGCGCTTTAGTCTAGCCTTCACTTACATTTTCTTAGACTTGCTATTTCGAGTATCGACTGGCTGTGACGCCGTCGACAAAATCAGCACCGATGACATCGGTTGTATACCTTAACCTATTCTGACCTCCTATGATTCTGGGAGCCACCACCCAACCCCCTACCTCTTTCTGCTGCTGCTGTGATTGTACCCACACACCTACAACAGCAGCAATAAGTGATACTCACTCAGTGCTACTTACTAATTTTCTCCTCTGCTCAGTTTTGGACAATTTTGCACTACTCTAAAGTAACTTCAACGATGCGACTATGTGCGCCTCACTGCGCTGATCGAATTCTCTTCGCCGTGTCTTCGTACTATTCGTTCGACGGATTAGCGCGGATAAGCCCTCGCACCACCAGCTTTCACCAGCTTATCTTCTTCCTGCTGCAAGAGCTATGCAACCTTCTACATGACTTTGTTTATGACTATTCTTCTCTCGTCTTCATCTGTCCTAATCCCTTGCGTTTATCAAATTAGTCTACATTAGATATTTAGGGTTGGTTTATCAGATACTACCTAACAGTTGTAGAAGAAATGATTGGGTCAGGTTTTAAAATGTCACATTTCCTGTCAGCCAGTCATACTGATTGCAAGTGACACTACCTATTCAAAGTTTGTGAGGTTTATGATATGGAAACTCTTTATCAGTACACTACTGTCAGTCAGTCATTATGTTGCATCGCTGCTCTCACGGTCGGTCGAGAGCACTTGGAAAATTTGTTGATATTAGATCAACAATTCAGGGGACTCTATTATGCTGAAGAGCGGATGAAGATGGCCCCTCAGGTCGATCAAACTGCAATTGAGTATAATATGGAATATTGACTATATTCAACAATCCACCACGTGCGTCCCTAGGCCCATCTGCCGGCCATCCTGTGACCGTCAGTGATCAGCCAGTTTTTGACCTGTCCAGTCCGGTGATGACCAGTCATGACGCGCATAGACGCTATATAGACAGTAGCAAGGACAGTAATAGATGCCATTGGACGCCATGTGATGCCAATTGCCTAAAGGACGCCCACAGACGCCAACTAGTAGTTCGGTTCAGTTTCATGCAGTTTTGAGTGATTCCACGTGAAAAGTGTAGTGTAACAAACTCCTTTAATGTACTAGAAGAATTCGATATTATTATTAGAAATGGGACGCAGCTCATCTTGCGATCATAGATCGGATAAACGGCGAAAATGTCTAGATCGTGATTCTCGTGCTAGAAGAAAAATGGAAGAAGAACGCGAAGACCGCAGACGTAGATGGTTAAGACAGCAAGAAGAAGAAAGAATGCATGAATTATACAAAGAGAAAATGATTCTTCGATACGAAATTCAAAGAGCTCGTGAGAAGGAACTAGCGGATTCTGAGCGGGATACGTCTGTATCCCAGGCTGGCTCTAGTAGAAATATTCAAAATGATAAAAGTCAATCGTTACATAGTTTGCCTAAATCAGAAAAACCACAAACACCACCAAAAGCTACAATCATGTCTGAAAAGTAAGTATAAGTATTCAGAAAAAAAATGTTTCATAATTTGTGTTTTGATAAGGTGAAATATTTTATTTTCCTCAGACTAGAATCTCCAAATGGGAATAGATCTTTATTCCAGGGCCCTGAAGGCACATGTATCAGTGCTATACAATTAAAGTGTATAAAGGTCAATATTCAACGAAGCTTACCATCAACGGAAGTTACTATTAAAGAACTGGAACGTGACATATTGAATCCTGAGGATATCATATTGAAAAGGCGAGAGGGTAATGTGATCATTTTTTCTCCCTATAATTTCCTTTGATTTTTTGATTTTCTGGAATTCATTATAATAAAAAAATTGGATATATAAATGGCAGCACTGAAGATGTAGCATGTCAAGAGAAATGTTTTACATTTCCAATATAATCTTTGTTAAAAACATGCTCATAGTTAAGTCAATTCTATCTTGAACATATTTCTATTATAGTTGAAGGAATTTTGTAAAAAAAAAGTATAGTATATCCAAATCCCATGATCAGCAACAACCAAGGAAGATAAACTACTATGGAATCCTCCATGGAAGAATTAAATTCAACAGTTGAAGATGGTATAGATGTTTAATCAAGAATATTCTTCTCCGCTTAGGATTTAGCTTGCACGGAACCACACAATTGGAACAGAATTTGTGCCTATAACACAATGGGTGTAAGCTCTAGTTACCTTTTTAATAGCATACTTTTGCTTTCACCATTTTGCACATTATGTATATTTGCTTGGTCCTTGCTTCCTAATTGCATCTATTACTTAACTAGAAACTAAATTTTGAAAAAGTTATATTAAACTTTCTTAGATCCATCGAGTCAAACATTACTTTGCACAGACTGTTATATTTTTGTTCTCCTATGAACCTTTCACGTTTTATTAAAAAATTCTTTATTCTCCATTTTTTTAAAATTTGGATCATCAGCTTTGCATGTATTACCATTACTTCTTGTAGAGTTTCATTGAAGTATAATCATGTTAACATCTATTGTAATATTCTAAAACAACAACTGGAAGATTATTAACGTCTGGAAGATATAACGACTGGAAGATCAAAACATGCTATTCACTGAAGATATTAAACATAAATAATTTGACAATAAGGGATATTTACCGGCGGTCATAAAAGGATCAGATTTTTTAAAGAGACCTAAGAAAGAAACAAGACAATTAGCAAAATAAAAACAGTAAATATTTAAACAACTTAAAACTTCTTGAAAACTGATGACATAATATGTCTAACATACGTATTTTCGCGCAAAATCAGAGCATACAAGTTACTCAACCAAAAGGTTAATTAAATATTTGTTGATTCAATAAATTTAGCTAATATTTACAGCTTTCTCTCTCTCTTTCCAACTAATGCAAATAGCTATTTGAAACGGGAGATTGCTTATAATTTCTGTATATTTACGTTTTCCCGTCGTTATACAACATAACTCCTTATTTCGAAATAATTCATTAAACACAGTGAGAATCTATAATTGTGTCGCCTGAACAAGGACAAAAATGAGAGAAAGGAAGATGAGATAGAAGCACAATGGTCAATCATTAATAATTGGTCAAACAAATTTAGTACAGAAGCTTTTATTAAATATGAAAGTCCTCTTACAGTATGTACATTTGCTTCGTAACTTGATTGTACGAAGAATTGATAATAATTTCAAAGCATTACTAATACCAGTGAATGATTACGATAGGAGAAGGATCTAAACCGATCTTTGAACGAGAAGAACTAAAGCAGGCGGAAAGTAAAACTAGTGACGTAGAAGAGCGCCGCAGAGTTATTGCCGTGTTCACAGAGCACGTTGACAGGTCACGCTCCCCGAAACGACCCAGAGTCTCTCTAAGCTCATCGAGAACGTTTAGTCGCAGTCCTCAACGCATGTCGTTCGAGCACAATTTTAGGTGTGTCACAAACCCGTTCACGAAACTATCACTCCACGCTTTAGCAACTTGATAATCTAGAGTCCTTTCTCTTATAAATTGAATCCATGTGTTCTTATTAATATGGATATATAAAATGAAAAAAGAATTTAACCAAAAGATATGAATATTGCATCACTGACACATCAAATTAAAAAATCTAAAGATTCACTGGGTCTAAAGATCAAAAGAAATATCTCAACTGTCTTTAAAGATAGTGAAATTAAAATCCTTTTGTTGTCATCGCCACGCGGCATCATCCAAGCTGCTTTTTATAGTACACGTGCAACCTTATTACACATTACTGAATAATGCACCTGTGACTGCACATACATTGAATGGAATTTCAGCAAATTACACAATTTTCAGACTGAAGACCGTCGGCATTCTTTTTTTTGCTGGCTAGGCTAGTAAGAATTTGGGTTAGGAAAAGGAAATACATGATGAGACGCGACACCGACGACCACAGTGACGAGTACAGCCGTTTGCTGAAGACCTGCATGGCTTGCTTTGCACTGCACTTTCGAAATGTTCCTTGCCAAGTAACGCAGTGGTCATTTTATCTTTTCCAATGGCGAAATACAATAAGCAACATACCTCAGTCACGGCTTCCACTAAGTCTTTGCTTTTATTGCGGGATGTGCTTTTTACGTAATTTCGACAATGAAACTCTGCAACTACAGAAACAATGTTGACAATATTTAAACTTTCCGCAATTTCTCTATCCTTTCTACATTTTCTTAAACAGAATAGTCTAGAAGTTCGGTGAATGTGTATTGTGCATGCACTTGAACCAGGTAACGTTCAACTTGCCGATGTTATTAAAACCCGTTAGAAACTAGTAAAATAACGAGGTGAGTTTTAGACTTAATTTATTATCAACCATATCAATGCTCTTTAATACTAAGGGATCAATATTGCTTATCGTTTAGCAGCCGATTTTCATTGGCTTCTCATTCGCTTGAATACTACACTAATATTGTTATTACATATTGGCGCATGCGCGTACAAATTCAAGCGAGCAACATGGATTCACTGGATATGAATGTATTCAAAGCATTAACTGCCAAACTTTTCAAATATTTATTACTAGATGCATGAGCAATTGAAAATTATTTCTTACAGTTCTTTTTACCTCTAAAGTTCAGCATGACGATTAACGTTTTTCAATGCGTTTGATTCAAATGATATTTCAGTGTTTAAAAACTTGACATATCTACGATGATAGACGCAGGTCGCACTCATGAGGTCCGCTACATTGAAGATCCAGCTTAAGTATTAATCTGTACCTTTTGAAATTACTGTGTAAAGTTCCTAGTACATTTATACATAACTTTAGTAGCATGCTACTAAACCACCTGACAGTTCAGTTTTTTTTAAAAAACACCAATTGTCTTCAATGTTAGCGGATCTTCAATGATTGCCGAAAGTGAACCGCCTGAATAATTCTATAATGTTTAACCTACTGTATTTTTGGAGGCGGGGAGAAGGTAAACGTCACTGCGAAGAAACAGGACACCGAAATCGCCAAAAGGAAAGCAAGAGGTTGGTTCTCCCTTTATTTTGTGTTGCTCTCCCTTCCCTTCCAGCGAGAGATTCTTTACTGCTCTACTTCCCTCCAACGGCCATATAAATATTCACTCTTCTAATAACTGGTTCTTTCGCAGTGCTGAGGAGTACAAAGAGAAAAATCCGAAAGCCGCCGAATCGCCACGACGTAAAACCAAATACGAACGTTCTCGCTCGAAGGAAGGCGAGAGGCTGGATAAACGAGAACGCCGACAATCCAGTCAAGATTATCACCACAGGTAACCGTTAATTTTATTCTATGAGAGAAAAAAAAAGTTCACTAGTTTGCAACATTGCCATTTCACATCTGCAGATCTTCCCGAGACAGAGCTACACCTTATAGGTCTCATCAAAGAAGATCAAGAGAATTTTCAAGTGAGAGGCGCGATAGAGTCACGGAGAGAGAGAGAGATGGAGCTATGAAGAGAAGAGTCTTGCCAGGTCAACACTATTTGGAGCCAGTAGCTGTGCCATTTTGTTACGGGGTATGTATTGCGACACGTTCGACTGTCCATTTAATTGGATAATCAATAAATTTTATCTGTTATCGTAAATAGAGCTACCATCCGCCTTATCATCCAAACTTTCATCCGAATTATGCGATGATGCCACCTCGTGGACAAATCCCATTGTTGAGAGGCAGGTTTCCTCCAGCTGCCAGAAACGACAGAGCACTGCCGTGTCCGCCCCGGTTTATAACGGGGAATCCTTACAGAATGGACCCTATTGCCAATCCAAGTAATTTGTCTTTCAATTAATTTTAACATTCTTATCTTGTCACCACTCTGACATTTTATTATTGACATTATTCCCACAGGATTTCATCGGATGTTTTAAATGGGACATGGATAAACAACACGACTTTCTATCTCTGTAGTTTTTAGCTTCTTTGTAAATAATTTCATTAGAAATACACATATGGAGTCTTTATTTTTCTTTTTTTCTTTAATTCATTGCTTCACATGCAAGAGTGAGACTGGAGAATCAAGACCAATATTATCCCACCAGTGTCCAGAACCAACGCATAAAGTTTCGACGAGCACGAAAAATGTATCTGTGATTGAGATGTTCAGCAAGATGAACAAGGAGGCTCACGCCAAGACCAGTAAAATAAATAAAGAAAGCTCCTTCGAGATGTTGAACCGTGATTGTTCTAGTGTCCTGCGGTTTGTACTTCTTGACATCCTCGACTGTTTGGTTTCTGGTGAGTTCCCACCTGCATCTATTGGTCCAGTATTTATCGAATCCAGCTTCCAAGACTCGCAACAAGTATTTGAAAACGACCGAAGCCAATGGTGAACCCTTTGTCACGATTATCGGCGAGTGGAAGGTGAAAATTTTATCCTTCAAAACGCGTATGGTACCTGAACCCGTATCTAAAGATAAAGATCATTGCTAATCAGTTAATCATAATTAAATTGCGTAAGTAAATTAACCAAATGATAAAGCTCTATTACCATTAGTTATTTTACGGTTCAAGAATGACGCATAAGATTCGAGGATTCCTGTTGCTATCTCCCCAGTGAAGAAAAGATTCCTGTAACCCTCTGAATTAGAATCGAACACTTTGAAGTTCTCATATATCTTCCTGGCGATAGGATCAGACTGATCCTCATAGAAACTGTGATGAACTTCTGTACCAGCGAGAATCATATCAGACTTGAGGAGTTCGTCGAAGGTTGCTATTCCTTTTTCAAGTACAGGTGCCGTTAGATGACTGACCATTCCACTGTTATAGGCTGCCGTTATCAGATAAGAGAGTAAGGACCATGCGACGAAGCCAGCCCGACCCAAGTTTGAGGACGGCAAAGATCCACCAGTCCTAAGAAATATTGCTACGGTCGAGAGAAAGTCATATCTTTCGTTTATCAAGTCGATGTCATAACAGTAAGAGATCAGTTGAATTACGATAGCCAGGAGTAAGAAGCTCAGTCCTATGCTTAACCAAACAGAACCTTCAAGAGGAAGAAGAACGTTCTTCCAGAAGTAGACTTCAGTAAAATTGTCATAGTAAGCGATCACGAAGGAGTCCTCCATGTGACCAGGCAGGAAATCCAGGGTGTCCAGTTTGTCAGGAGTGGGAATTGTCCCTGAGAATGATAGAATTAACGTGTCGCGCTTAACTTCCCTCCTCATGTCCTGGTCCGACCTTATTTTCTTTGGAAGCAATCGCAGCTTCAAATTTATCCGATCAGTTATGATGCTAATGATTTTCCAGCCCACTGCGTTCAATATACTTTCCTCGTTGTCGAATAATTTTCCGACCATAGGCAATCCTATCGCGTCGTTCGTAATCAGGGCGTAATCTAGAGTACAGTTGTTAAGGTTTTTTAATTTCTGTGGGAATGCTTTTTTTTTAACGAGGAATCTACCTCCTTTCCAATAGTTAATCACTTTGAACTGTGCTGGTTTGCAGTTTTTGCCAAAGGGACGATACGTCAAAGCTGCTATAAGTCCGTTATCCACTTTCACTAGCATCAGTACATTCATCTTATTCTCTCTCCAGAGAATTTCCGAAGTTCTCATCGAGAGTCGTGAAATTGATTCGGGATTCTTCGTGCGCTCTTTCAGGCAGATTATTATTTTCGCGTGGGCCTCCATGCGCTCCATCTGTATGCTTTCCAGAACATTTTCGAGGGTAGTCAAGTTCTCCGTAAATATTATAATGTTCATGATGTGTACGAGCTGATACGAATTCTTATTGTAAACGTACCATCTATCAAATACGGATCTCTTCAATAGATTAGCAGGCTGCTTGCTCGTGTCATTGACGATCATCAAGAAGGTCAAAGTGCGCCAATTCGTAGTGCCCAGCAGATAGCTCAAGCAATCGTCTAAGCCCTTTTCCAGCTCGTCCTCTTTCGGTATATCGTAGAGAGTGTAATTCAAAGCAGCGCAGCATCCGGATCCATAAATAAACGTCACAAGAATCGAGATTAAGCCGCACGTGAGGAAGGAGAAGCGAAACTTGTTTTCACCGGGTAGCATTTTCTGGTTCTCAATACGCGTATTGCTCACTCGCCTTAAGATCTATGACAAGTAAGTGTTTTGTCACGAGACGTTGTTCTCTTCAATTTTCTCTAATCTATCTCTAATGGAAGTCCCAACGCCATTCAAATCTATAACTAGACCCTAGAGAGGCGCGAGCGAAGTAATGAAATTTACGGAATCAATTGCCGTTATCCTTCCTTTTTTTCAAATTATATGCGGCCGTTAGATCCAGTTTTTTTTCCATCAGCCAATTGCATTTTCCATTTCCATTAGCACAATTTTCATGAAGATTTTGAAAAAAATTACGTTGCGGCTTCCTGTCAGTGTGTGAAAGTGTGTCGATCTAATCATGTGTTCTATACGAGAAATTTTTAATCTGTCATCTAAAACTCATTGTAAATCTTCTCTGTATAGGTCAAACAATATTCATACGTAGTCATGCGAATAATGAATGACCATATATAATACATAGAGACTTCTGCATTATTTTCAGACGCACCCACAGCCGTAGTTCGTTTTTCGATGCTTTTCTGTCATTTGAAAAAGGAACAACTCGTAGACGTGGTCGAAGATTCGTTCGAAGTTTCTGATGCTTCGTAGAATAAAAAACAGTGGTTAGAGGTTCAACAGGCAAATCGGGAGAATAGAGAAAGAAAGAAAGAGAGGGAGAACGGAACGGAGAGGGAGAGTGCAGTCTACGTTTCTTACAGTTCCCTGCAGTCCTCGACAGTCCTCGAGAGTCTCCGGTGGCTTCTTGCGGTTCCCAGTGGTACTCTGTGTTTTGTGCCTCGTTGCCAGTGCATCTTTTGGCTTTCCGTCGTTTGTGCTGACAGTCCGGTCGTGGTGCATGTATCTATTGTCATACCTTTCGTAGCTTTAATCCTTTTGAAAATACCGAGTTCACTGCCGCAGCACCTAAATTGTCGTCGCTTGAGAATTGAAGCTGTAAGTCGAGCAAGGAAGGTGAACGAACGTGGGTTGGTTTGCTTTTTCCAAAACAACGAAAAGGTTATACTCGGCTTTCTTTGTCTCAAAATATCAGTAGTAAAATACCATAGTTGAGAGCTGAATCTGACTCTGATTCCTTTGGAACCTGTGGCATACGTTCAAGGGACTTCGATAGGTAGTAAAGAGATAGGAAGAAAGGAGTCGGGAAAAGAGAAGGTGAAAAATTAAAGAAACAACACGTCAAAGGACTCCCGGATGACGAAGCAAGACGAAGGAGAGGAAACAAAAAGAAGATTAACGAGGGAGCAGACAGGAAAAGGAGAAAGAACAGATGAAATAAAGTGAAAAGGTTCGTACGGAAGACGAAGGAAGCAAGTAAAAAAACAAGGAAGAACTGCGAGGCATTCCCACGAGATAGCGCTGCTGCTGCGATTATAGTATAGGAATCGACAAGAGCGCACAGGTACAAAACGGCAGTATTGTCCTTGAACTCTGATTGCTTTGTAGATATTGATGAGAGTTTGCTTTAACCGTGAAATTATAAGAAGAGTCTATAGAGTAGGGTAGACGTTTGATCGTTAATTCTTGAAATTTGCTCTCTCTCTCTTTCCCTCTCTTTCTCTCTATCCCTCTGTCCTTGCTTTTCGCATTCGCAGCCTTTATTCTTATCTTGTGAAACTGCTCTTATCGATAATTACCAATGACGCGAAAGCCGAATATCTATACGAATTAAAGGGGCTATTGTTCGAAGATCCGCAGTTTTGGCATACGCATTACATTGGACGAGTTATCATTGTCAATTCGATGTTGGTTTAATCAGCAATTGAAAGTGCTCACGACGAAAGTTAGAAGATGCGAGTAAGTGGAACAATGACAGAATTTGAGGAAAATGTCTCGTTCGATGTGGACGATCCGGACTTTGTTATTTCGACACCTTGCAGTGACTATTCCATAATAAATGGTAAGTTTACGTGAATTTAAGAAACCGCGCTGATTACAATAGCTGTGTTATATAGAAATATGTTGAAAGGATTAAGCTCGATTCACACTACTACGAAATAAATTGTATTCGGAAGAAATGACAAAATATAAGAAACCGATAAAAACTTGGCATTGTTTCTTCGGTTATTTTGTCTTAGTGCCATTTTGTCCTTAATTTTTAAAAATTATTTTTGAATTTCCCAGATTCACCATCGAGTGCGAACTCGTTAGGAATACATAAATACGTGAAAGCAAAACACAAATTTGTCTCTTGTCGCGAACGGAAGACTTACGAAACGATTGATGTTTTGATATTTTACAAAGTAAAAATTGTCTAGCATATGTCCCTGCTACTCGATTGATGTCTTATTATTCGCGTTGTCGGCACGTGATTTTCTTTGCAGGTCGCTCACTTATCGACGCGTCTCGTTCAAATAGTAGCCTGTAGATGGTGCCACTGCGCCAAAAATATCTTTCATCATATCACACTTTATCTCGTTCGAAAGTTGTCAGACGGACTACAAGATTTTCCTCGAGCCAGATTAAAACTAAAAAACCATGTGTGAAAGGAAGAAAGGATTGGGAATTTCGATTTCCTGACCTTTGAACTTGCTTCTTTGGTTCCTTATTCGGAACTTTGCTTTATTAAAGGATGTCGAGTGGAGCTGCCAAAGAATCTGGCCTTAGTTGTGACGTAGCAATATCTCGTGACGCCTCCTACTTGACCGTGACTGACCCAGAGAAACTTTCCGCAAAGGTTATCAGACCCCCAATGAATCGACAGGCTTTTGACCCAAACAAAAACAATGTCTCGTGTGCTATAATCTTACCCCCCGCGAATCCTAAATTGTTGTTTTTAATCTGTACACAAGCTTGTCTATACGACGACGCGAGTTATAGCTACACATGTCACAACTCGTCTCCGCGCTGTCTTCTATCGTAACTCGATAAGAAGTTGCTGCAACTTGCAGCTTCCTTTATTAATTCCACAACAAAAACTGTTACTGTAACAAAGATTGACGAGATTTGCGAACGCATGAAAAAAATGTATGACAACAGCAGTGCATCATTGTGAAAGTGCAAAATATTGTATTTGCACGGTGTGCACGAAGCATAAAGGCACTGCGAAAAGTGTAATATCGAAAAGACGATGTGCGCAGACCTTCGGCTTTCACGTGACTCGCACGTGGTCGAATTCATTTGCATCGACCTCTCGAATCCTTTATCCGTTTCTCATTAGCATCGACTCCTGATACTACACATTCCGTTTCATCGTATCTCCTCATCGTCCTACAACGCGAATATATTTGAAGTTCATTTTAAGCTTTTTCTTTTCCATGACCTTTAAGTTATGCTTCGTGCCGATATAAAATAATCTTTGAAACTTTCGATGCGTATTTAGAAAATCACGACATTTCAATGTGACAGATAATCCAAGCAGGCTGCGTGATTTTGACGTGCTCGGAAAATAATGCGCCACTGCCAGCGGAATTATTCGTTTTGTGCTCGTCTCTTCGCCAAGAAAAAAAGAGAGAGAGGGGGGGTTCTGGGATGAAGGTCAACACTCTTCTCCCTGGCTCCTCACTTCTCCTTTGTAATCGCAGTCGCATGACTTATGAAAATTCAAAGTTCGCAATACTCGTAGGCCGAACCCCCCTACGGGCGCAGATCCGCTAGACAATCAAAGACGCCCAAACACGGCAGCGGAATATTCCTTTCGCTCTTATATCGATCACAAGGAAACTTTTGATTTACTTCCTCGTGCTAGTCTGCCTCTCCTACTACTGTTTACACAACAGAGCATGGCGCCGTCGGCTTATCCGAATGTCAAGTCCCAGGAGCCCCGCGACGCGCAGATACCTGCGATCATTCTCGTGCGAGAACCTTGTCTTCATTAAATCGATCTATCGATCGAAGAGCTACGTTCAGGGTTAAGCCGCTTACTTCACGCGGCTTCTGGAAGGACCGCACTATTATTCATACGTATACGATCCTTTTGTACGTACGCATCCCTTCTTGCTACCTTCTATACTTCATGGCTTTGCTTTGCAGTCGGATGCAGCCAAAAGAAGAACAGACGACTTTCCTTTTTCACTCAGCCTCTCACTTGCTCTTGCGATGATCACTTTTTTTATCTTTTGCCTAGAGAATATCTTGTTGCGTTTCCTCTTCCTTTTCCTTCTCTTTTCTCCGTCGGATCGTTCGTCCCGCAGCTCGCGACGGACTCTCGAGGTTGCTGGCCGATTCGAAGAATGCAGACGGGAGAGTCGCAAAAAGTTACCACGGAATTTCTATGTCTATCCGCCTCTCTCCTTTCTCCCTTCGAATCCTAACCTAAAACCTGTGCGCTTCACATCGATACTCGAAGGCGAGATTATAGCGTCTTCGGTAAATTGACCTTTGTCAAACGACAGTTGATCGTTGAGCAACGAGAGCGAAACTCGATCGAGCTGCCACAGCAAATAAATCTTCATTGGCCTTGCAGCACCATTAATCGATCGAGTGTCGTTCACTCGTGCACCGAGTGAACTGAAGAAGAGCAAAACTGGAGTCAGCCGACGGCATAATTTCCCAAAGGAATTCGACTGGTCTCATTGGATCTGCCGCACGTAGAAACACAGGGACATCGATGTGAATCGACCTTCCACACTTCCTCAACGAATCGCCACGCGGCTAAAGTCCTTGAACCAAGAAGGTCTAGTCTTCCGAAGCCGTCTTGACTTTATTCAGATTAGCTATGTGTGTCCTATATCTTTTATTTATTTAAACACGCTGCACCTAATACCTTGTTTGCTTTCTCTTTCCGTGATGCAGCTTCTTCTGTGCACCTGATAAGAATACGAAGCACCTAATAACTCGGTCACGGAATCCCTCAGAAATAATCGACGTCTTTTCGTCGAGCAGACGCTGTTCTTGATTCTATTTTAAAAATGCTGGATTCTTCGAGGTTCATCGAACCTCGGGTCACTAGCAAACTTCTAGTCGCCAGTGAGGTCATGACCAGCGCGACCTCTGTGCGAGTCCTCGGGTCGCGAACATTCGTCGGATGCGCGGGTCAAGAACAGAGAAGCAATTGAGTCGGAACGTAACGGAGGAAATGACGAAGACGAGGAACTTTATGGAATTGAAAAGAAGTTTCTGCTTCTTGATTAAAAGTGCCGGTATAAGTCGAACTCCAGCCAGCTCTGGTTTGCTGGCTAACTAGGCCCACGAATCCTTGCGATTTCCGATCAACTAGGTTTGCACTCTTAGCTCATGCTTTCTTTTGTTGAGTTTCGCAATTACGAAATTCTTTCTTTCCTACTTCTATAGTTCAGCAACCTAAAAATTTGATCCCAGCCATGAAGAATTCTATAGAAATGAATTTGTTCTTCACGATCGAATTCGTATTTACTCAACCGACTGTCTGGGAGCGATGCCAAAAATAGATGGTCAATTAGACCAGCAACAGGTTGGAAGTCCGATCTTATATTAGCAGAAATCTCATAACATCTATTTCAACATGAAACTGATCCGCTGGAACGGAAGCTGTGCTTTCGATATCTTTGGTGGATACATCAATCCATTCCGAAATCAAATTAATTGACAATAGAATAAAAAGAAGGAACAATTGAATAAAAATAAAAAACCCAAGACAGAGTATCGCCTCTTCAGCCGAAATTATCTTACTTTTTCTCCTTCAAATCAATATGGAAGTGGTACGCCTACTCTTACTATTATTATTAGATACGCAGCGTCATTAACCATACCAAGAGAGAAAAAGCGTCGGTCGACGTCGTGCTATATATAGGTATGACGTTGCGTCGCATTAAACTCGTTTATCAATTAAAGGTTTTACCGAACTCGCACGGTCGTACGTAATTTCATGCTGATTCGCCAAAAAAAAAACAGTTTAAGGCTTCATTGTTCGCAAAAATTTTCATTTGTTCTCGACGCGTTGCACAGCGAATAAACTGTTGATTCTTAAGGCTATCAGTCGCGCGTTAAAATTTGCCTTAGTACTGCGATAACGAATCAATGCAAACGATAGCTGTCAATGGATAGGAAGAGCTTGGAATTAAAACACGTGATAAGAGCATGCGTGCTCGACACGTGGGAACAGCCGAAGGAGACCGAGGGGAATACCGGCGACACCTTCGATAGCGTCAGCTTCAGATGCTAGAGTAGCGTCACGACGAGAGAAACGTCTAGCGCGACGGTCAGTGACGTTCCTTTACCCCGGGCCGACGCCACGACGACTTATATAAGAGCTGGGCGCATCCGTGCTGCTCAGTCGACGTTCACAACTTGACGAGTGTGGACGGAGGAATAGAGCGAACGTACGGGAATATCCTAGTGTCATAGCTGTTCGCAGCAGTTTCAGTCGGAGAGGAGGACGTTCCAGTTCTGCCCTTTCGAGAGGCGAGGAAATTTAGAAGAGGAGTCTGTCGCCACGACTTTTCTAGTGCCATTGGGATTAATAGTCATATAATCATCTGATATAATAGTAAGTGCCTTGTGAAGGATACAAGTGGTAGAAATTATTAATTCGTCTTGTGTTAATCGTGCAAGGCTACGCATGTGAATGTGCCTTCAAGGGGGTCGCTTTCTCAAAGTTAAATGAGGTTTGTCTAGCAACGTTAGCCAATCGGATGCCTGTATTACTGCACATTTCTATTGGAACGAATTTCATATCTCGGCTGAGAATTTTGAGTTCTGAGATTTTAAAGAATGAAATTAAGAAATTATTCGGGACACTGAACGTACGCGGTACGCTCGATATATATCCAGTGGCATTTATATCCGAGGATTCAAGCAGTGCGATATGAAACGTAAAACGGACGAGCAGATCGGCTGCTAATCAATACTCTCCAACCAGGGGAAGCCAGGAAGCATTGGGAGCGCCTCGCGGCGGCAGTAACTTCGGGTCTTGTCCCTCACGCGGGTTAAAGTTCATTCACACCGCGACGAATTCAACTTTTTATTGTGCATCGTATTCGCAAAAGTGAAGAACGGGGACACGAGTATGTATCTTATGTCAATGCGAAAAAGGCACAGAGCTTTCCAGTTGTCATGGAGTCTGCCTTCTTCGAACTCCAGCGTGTGACTGACTGATTCCCCTTTTATGCTTTTACGTCATCTGGAATGCACGAACGCACAACAGGACATAGAATGTCACAAGAGAATAATAAAAATTGCCTTCGCGTCCGTTCGTTCTGTGTCATAGTGTGAATCAGTCTTTAAGCTGTTCCAAGCGCGGAGATTATTCGGCTTTTGTTTAGAAGTGAGAAATTCTTTGCACAGATTGCGAGTCACAGACAATTGATAATGCAAAAAACTTGCAATATAATTCCAGTACAAGAAGGTCATTTTCATCGACTCGCCTCAACCTCTTAACCCGCGAAAGTTACAACACGATTACATAAGTCGGTCAGTTCCATTCCACCAATCGCGTGGGATTTCGCTCCGGAATTTTCATTCGATTGCTACGTTATCTACTCAGCCCGATACGGTCTGTATCGAGCAATCAACTTAGTTTGAATTTTTCAAAGTGTCTGCGTCCTTACGGGTTATTTTCTTCTGAAAAGACGCAAAACTTTTAACGCGGATGAAAAATCGTAAAAGGAAGCCAAGCTGCATTCAAATTACTTTTGCCGTTCGAATTAAATTAATAAAAGAAAGATTCATTTGTTCCTTCGATCGCTGAACTTGATCCAATCTGACCTGACCTAACCTAATCCTCATTATTCTTTTCAAACGTATCGGGATGGGAAAAATCTCCTCTCGTTATTTTTAACCTCAAACGAACATCGCGCTAGTTGTTTTCCAAGAGAATTCCATTGTTACTTTGTTCTTGAGACTAAAGAAGAATCACTTCTGCTACGAGGAGGATCTCACTTACCATTTGCACTGCGTCTTCGAGTTCCTATTCTGGTGCTGCAGTCCGTGTAAAGCTGTGCGATCACGAGATCCTTAGGATTCCCGGCAACTGTTGGCCAAGACAAAGTCTCGACTTTCGACCATTGGCTATTTTTAGGCAACTTACAAATTTTAAGATTTCTTGCTGATTGCGCATCTTGAATCATTTCTCTGCTGACATTCGAACAATGAGGGAAGTAGTCGGTTTTTGTTGTGAGTATGTATCCGCTGGAAGATCTTGCATTGTGTTGTCGTGAATGAGCGATCTACGTAGTCCCCACGTTTATTTATAACTCCACGAGTTTACGACGGACGAATAAAGGATGTGCGGGTTATAAATAGACAGATGCGAATCTTTATCAGCGTCATAACTAGGCCGTCATCGTGACCACATCATTTAACATCTTCGGTTGCTGTTTGTTACGTAATTAGACGCTTCCCCAACTCTGGCAGCTCCTGGTTCCTTTCCTCGTTCCCTAGTTTGGATCTGGACTGACAAGTAAGCTGCGTCGCGTGATCATTCCTTGCGTCTCAGCGTCTTCTCTAACGAGTAACGCATTTCCTTTTGTTCTTCATATAAGACTCCTCTTGGATAAATTCAAGGAAATGATGTAAGTCTACAGTCATTTATGACAATTACCGATTACGAACACACGCGGACGACACGAGGGTCGGAGAGACGTTTGTTTAGGTTAGGTTAACCTAGTACAATAGATCGAGGCGTAAGCTCTGAGCTGCTGGCCTTTCTATTTTAATTTGAGAATCAGTAGCGCCGTGAGTTCTTAGGCTTATCGGAGTGTCGTAACTAGACTTACGAAAGTTTTTAGCTGGAAAGCTCTCTTTTGTGGAAAGTAAAAGTGCGTGACAATGTACGACATAGACGATGAATGCGTTACGAAATGCTTTTAGTGGAAAAGCGCTTGCGCCTGTGAATACGCCCGCAGCTCATTGCTCGTAGCCCATCTAGCTCTCTCTATTTATTTGTCAAACGTCTATCGATCCGTCTAACGGCCCGCTGAGTAACTAACGGTTGCTGCTGCCAAGCGACAGGCGAGGCCAGTTTCCCGCTCGCTTATCAGAGCCCTGCTGGCATTCGGGAAAGGGAAAAGTATCATGGCCGATCGAGGAATAAACTAGTGCGCCAACGACGTCAATGCTAATTAGGCCTTTTTTTTCTTTCTCTGTTTTAGCATTAAGCCACAGCGAGTACGAAGAGCAGAAGTGCGTCGACAAGATGTCTGCCACGTCCGTTCAGGCCTCTGCCACGGAGAACATATCCCGTCACGGGTACGTTTTCTTCTATAGATTTCCATTTTGTTCCATTAGATGTCAGCCTGTGCCTCCATTTGGAGCGTCAGCTTGAATAAATTATATTTCTGTAAAATTAGGGCACGTAGGTGTCTTGCTTAACGATCGCTAAATTTCAAATCTAACTTTGCAGGAGTAACGTGTCCTTGTCCTGTCAGAGCCTCTGCGGCAGCGTCGACGATGATCTTCAGGCTTCGCACCCCCAGTACCAGGACACCATTCTCACAATCGAGGAACTTCGTGCTCAGCTGAACTCTTGCTTTACGTGAGTCTCTTCCGCTGACTTATGCGACTCATAGATATGCAGCAATGCGTAGCTCGATTAGATTGATAGCCGACGTCGCAATTCATCGCTGAATTGAGCAATCAGCAAGAAATGCTCTCGGATGATAGAATCCAGTGCGATCCAGAATGAAAGATCGTTGCGTCATTCGATAACTCGAAATAATCGAAGATACGCAGTGCAAATGTCCGTTAAGAATACGTATTTCGATATGATTACAGATGTGGTGTCTCGTGGAGCGCGGAGCACGTGTCCCTCGACTGCAGCGAATGCGGCGGATATTCACTTGAGCGACCTTGTCCACTGTGCGACGGTCGCTGTCACGCGTTCTGGAAACGCGACCTTACCATGGTAAGCAAAATTTCTTCAAAGGAAGTTTTCGTCACGTAAAGAGTAAAGAGAGGGGGAATATTATCCTGAAGGTACGACGAGATGAAATAAAATAAAAAATCTTAAATTTAAATTGCAGTCGCACGCCAGTGGCAAGGCGAGATGGATAGGCGAGTGTGAACTGAGCTGCGGACCCTCCCTCGACGAGTCCTTGGTTCCCGCCCTGGAGAAGCTCCAAGCTACGTCCTGAACGGAGCAGAGTAACGACCAGGGCGCTGCCACCAAAATGCACAAGACTTAACCATCCGCATTCATAGTGACACACTCACCCACCACCATCGTATCGATCGTATCGTTTGGGAGAAAGAAGCGGCCGAATAGAAGGAAGATCCAGCACGACATCAGCGCGACTGGTGGGAAGAATTGGCAACTCGGAATTAAGCACTTTCGAAGTTTAATCGGACGTTCGGAATTCTCTGGAATGTACGAGAAGAGTGACCACGAGGAGTGAGGCCAAGGTGAATGGTGTCGCGGCTCTTGGAGAACAATTCGCGAGGAATTTCTCGACTGGAGTTGCAGCCGAGCCGCGATGCCGGGACGTCGCATGTCGTGCTGCGGAGAAAGTGGACGGTACATATTTTGACATGAGTCCAGGCGTCTCTCTTACGCGTGGCGTCGGTGACTACGTATGTGCTGTGATGAGAATATTAGGACAGACAAGCACGAAGAAAAACTAGCAGGACGAGTGATCCTAAATTTCATCTTAGCTAACGCACGAAACGAATGAATATTTGAAATTACGGGTAACGTCTTAGGCATCGACTTGTCTTTGGTGCGAGACAACCTAACCTCATTCGACTTCATTCATTTTTTCATGAATGTTAAAACCGGCATCCATACACTTTTCCAAGGTATTATTTAACGCATGAAAAATAATAAATGCACGTTTAATTCCTTGGAAAATATATTCCGGTCCTGACTATTATTTAATTTATCCCATTATTATTTATGTTCGTAATGTTCTAACTATGGGCTAAATAAATAACTTTTCCTGAAAACTTCTTTTTCTTTCGAGTTTTCACCCACGTCAGCCAGAGAAGCATAGAAATCAGTCGTCACTTGTTTTCAACTGCTTTGAACAGCTCAGTCTGTTTTTTCCTGTCATTGGCCGATGCTCCGGTGTCTTGGCGCAGGTTAACATCAAATAGTCAAAAAATATGAATGATATACCATTGTTTTATTGTGACGCGCGCGCGCGCGTGTGTGTGATCGCGCGCGCGTGTGTATTATATATATGTATATACATACACACACGTAATGGATAATTTTTAAAGCGTTCTTCCATGGTGGTGGTACCTACCAGCACACATCGATAATAAACGTGCATTTGTGCCGCCTCTATACAGAAATAAGTTTACTGTGTGCCTAAACAGAGTGTTCCTAGCTAAATGATCACATGTCGACAGCTTCCTCGCAAACTCGCAGCTTTCAGTTAAGACACCAGAATTAACCGTGAGAACGGAGAATCTTCGATACAGATTTTTCGTTGAGCGTCCAAGTTCAAATCGTTAGCTAAAAGTCACTTTATAAAGGAAACACAAAAGCGTCGCGGAATCGAAAAGTTTTTGTGAGGTTCTATAAATCTGATACTGTGACACTGTTATACCAATGACGTGAACGTGGATCATGACAGGAACGTAATCAAACTACAATACTGCTAAGTACTCACACGATTACAGTCACTCGATCGCGTCTTGAATAATTTTTATTACGCGAAAGAAAAAATTTAACGGCGCATGGTAACGTACGGTAACGCATATGGTAACGTTGCTTAAGAAAATCGCTCTTATCTTAAACTCATTGCCAAATTTAGGTATACAGCCGGATCCGATTAGGCGTATACGAGACGCTACGACATGACGCGGAACCTTTCAAGGAGTAACGTGGTCCAGAGTGAAAATCTCTCTCGAAAGTAATTGATCGTATTTGTGGTCGCAAGTAGGAGTCAAGAGAAGGATGCGCAGTAGAACTCGAAAAAGAAAAAAAGATGCGCAAGTCGCTGATAATCCTCGTTGTCTCCTTAAAAGGCCGCCGCTAGCCGAACGATTAGTTATTACTCGTTCCGCCCTTGTTACTTCACTAATAATCTACGTAATAATAATACATTAGTATCGTAGTATTGCTTCGCAGAGATCGCTATCGGTCTCTGTCTTTTCGGAAAAAAAAAAAAAAAAAAACGAACGATGATAATATCAGCACCAGCCTCTTAACAAGAACGACTAATCTTGTTCACGGCTACGCAAGCATTGACAAGAACTGACTTTGGTGCACGACGAGGATTTTGTTAATAAATAAAATTGCTGCTGCTTAGTAAAATGTCGATAGTTAGCAGAGTTTTCGCCGCAGCTTGTACCTAGTCCGCTAGCCACATTCGATGCAGCAAGAGGTCGTTTGGGTAAAGACGGCTTCAGGGAGAAAAAGGGACAGGGAATGGACAGTAGGTGTAACGAGGATCAGGTTAGGGTCTAATTAGATGACCAATCGCTTAAGGAACTCTAGCCTAATCTAATAGGAACGAATCGCTGGTGGCACTGTTGCGCATTCTTGGTTGTCGAGAGTCTCGTCTATTACCGGTCTGTAGTCTATGGTCACCTGAAATAATATGAAACATACGTTTTGATATTTCCTTCCTTCTTTCCCAGGTTGCAACGAAATAAAAGGTAAGGACTTACCTGTCCGCTCTTTGGATCGATATTCGTAAGGGTGTGCTTTCTCCAATGTTGCTCGAACGGTTTCTTCTGTTGATTTTCCAGTGGTTTGCTGTAGTCGTACTCGTCGATTCTGTCCTTGTAATCTTCTCTGGCGTGAGCACCGCGACTCTCCTTTCTATTCTCCGCAGCAACGATCGTCTGCATCGCGTTGATCATCAAGTTTTGCAGTTCCAAAGTCTCGACCAGATCGGAATTCCACACCAGAGATCTATCGGAGACCTTTAGCTGATCCATAGTCTTGTAAAGATCAGCCATCTTGTGACAGCCTGGCGGATGTAGAAAATGGTAAAATATTAATTGGCTATATCACTGAGGGGAGGATGGAGACTTAAAAAGATTCTAAGATCAGCATCACCTTCTTTCAAGGTCTCCTCCATCCGGAAGACCGCGGCGTGGGTCTGCATAGTCCTTTGCATGTTCAATCTCAGTTCAGCGGTAGAAATGGACCCGTTTGCGTTTCGTACCCAGTCCAGATTCGCTACGGATTCTTCGCCTGCGTTCTGCAAGGAGACAGACGAGCATATCACGTGGCTACGTGTAATCTAGACAAGCTGACAAGAAACCTGCAACAAATCTACTCACGGGCTTAAGTGGTCCAATGGTTTCACCAGGTGTATTTTCTTCAGCGATGGTCTTGGCACAGGCTCTACCGAATACGACAAGATCCAGGAGGGAATTAGCACCCAGGCGATTCGCCCCGTGAACGGAGGCGCAAGCAGCTTCACCACATGCGTAAAGTCCTTTGACCACCTGGTCCTCGTTGCCTGACCTGGTCAGCACCTGGCCCTTGTAGTTGGTCGGGATACCACCTACGCGGATTTTAGCAGCGTTAACATGGATCACGAGAACGAAGTCCAGTGAGGCTGGACAGTAGGCTCAGCCAAATCTTACGAACCCATGTTGTAGTGAACCGTAGGGAGGACGGGGATGGGCTCGCGGGTCACATCCACGCCCGCGAAGATCATAGCCGTCTCGGAGATGCCAGGTAGTCGAGCAGCGAGTTGTTCAGGCGGCAAATGGTGCAGCTGCAGGTAAATATGATCTTTTTCGGGTCCGCAGCCTCTGCGAGTAAAGCCGATTAGATTGGTTAGGTTTGTTCGTAAATGAGTCTTGCCCAATTCTTACCTTCCCTCCCGGATCTCTATTGTCATCGACCTGGAGACGACATCGCGCGATGCCAGATCCTTGGCAACTGGAGCATACCGTTCCATGAATCTTTCACCCTCGCTGTTGATCAAGTAGCCACCCTCGCCACGACTTCCTTCTGTTATGAGACATCCGGCGCCGTAAATACCTTTAGGGGTGAAAAAGAGCCTTTATATATTTTTCTAGCAAGATCATGGAAATTCATCCTGACCCCGTCGCATCGATCCTCCCCCGTACCTGTCGGATGAAACTGCACAAATTCAAGGTCTTGGTTGGGTAGATTAGCCCTGGAGATCATAGCTGTGCCGTCGCCGGTACACGTGTGCGCAGATGTGCAAGAAAAGTATGCGCGGCCGTAACCGCCCGTAGCTAGAATCGTGTTCTTCGAATGGAAACGGTGAATCGTTCCGTCCTCCAAACAAAGCGCCAATACTCCACGACATTCGCCATCTTCCACGAGTAGGTCCAGTGCGAAGTACTCGACAAAGTAATTACAATCGTAACTGAGGGACTGTCCGTAGAGCGTGTGGAGCAGGGAGTGACCTGTCCTGTCTGCCACGCAGCAGCATCTGTGTGCCTGGCCTCCCTTTCCAAACTTCAACGATTGACCGCCGAAGGCACGTTGATAGATCTTACCTAAATTTACAGTTAATTTTAATTATCAGTTGAATAAAATCGCTCGTAAGGTCCGTTAAGTCGATCTTAGAGCAAGAGTGAAAAAGTATGGAAAAGTACGTTAGGACGCCTCAAGGAAATAATGCCGGATTATTTAAATCTTTAAGTCTCGAAAAAGATTTGAATTTACGATTAATTCTCAAGCAATCTGAGCCTTCAATCGGTCTAGCGAATTATTAGCTTGTTTCTTGTCTTCCCTTGGCAACGCTTCATCCTCGTGACCAGGATGAGCATCACGAGGATTTTGGCTCGTCTAGTGTCGCGCATGAATGAAAGAAAAGATTCGTAAGCGCTCGGTCTTCCTACTCTGCTGAACAGCGGTGCTCATCTTACGGAAGATCCAGGCCTCCGAGAGTCAGGAAAGATGGAAGCGATAGATAAAAAAAAATCTTGGTAGAGACTGGCGCGTAGCAGTTTTTATTTCCGCAGTTGAAGTCCGGAGTAAATACGTAGTAAACGATTTTGGTCACGTGATCGTAAATGTGATCACGTGATTTAACGAATATATGGCCGTTCGTACATGTTAAAATAGGATTTCCTACGCAAGAGGGTGGCAACCACGTGAAATACATACCATCCGTAGTACGGCTGAAAGGCATTCCACAATTTTCCAACTCGATGACGGCCTTAGGAGCCTCCCGCGTCATGTAGTGAATAGCGTCTTGATCTCCCAGCCAATCGGAACCTTTCACGGTGTCGTACATGTGCCATTGCCAATTGTCGTCTTCCATATTACCCAAAGCTGCATTTATTCCACCTTGGGCAGCCACAGTGTGAGATCGCGTTGGAAAAAGCTTCGTGACGACAGCCGTCTTAAAGCCTTCTGCCACCAAGCCGTAGGCTGCCCTGAGACCAGCCCCGCCAGCGCCGACGACGACGGCATCGTAGGTGTGATCGACCACGGGATATTGCTTCGAGATATCCTCGGACACCTTAGTGGCTTTGCCACTGGGTGTGTAATGGAAATGCCGAGTGACAATCGAAGGGAGTCCCAATTTATTCTGTAAACAAGTAACCGCTACCTTATCTGCTTCACGTATCCCAGTGTACCGGGTTATGTTTTAATTAAATTAATCGGGTGGCTGATTCGAGGAGGTGAAGGCAACGCGCACGTTATTGTTCTTGAATTTCCTGCACTCCTTGCGCCTTCGTCAATGTTCTTAATGTCCTTTCGATCGCGTCGATTCTCCTCTTGGCAGTTTACCCTTTCGCAGGATGTGCAGATCAATTCGGTATGTGCACGTATGCCAGCGAATATCGGCGTTTCACAACACTTTTTTCTTTCTGATTGAATAATCAAACGTTAAAGAGAACATCGAAACGAGAAGTGGGGAGGAGAGAATAAAAGACTAAAACTGTCCGATTCGGTCTGATAGTTTGACTGTTTGAGCGGAGATTAGAAATGCACAACGTCGGAGCAACGGAGGGACCTGGCGCCTCGATTTGGACGTTTTCGTAATCCGAGCGTCGAGAACGAGGTAGAAAAATTACGTAACGATGCAGCAACGCGTACGAGGAAGACGAGGACTAAGACGAATTTCTGTTCACAGTGGAAGTTAAATTATGTAACTGAAAAATCGTTCGAGCCTTACCAGTGTCGTGAAGGATATGTTCCGCGCAAAGGCACTCGATACCTTCAGCATTCCACTCATGATGTTTATTAAAACAGCTGTTAATTTGTAATTGTTACGTTATCCCCGAACGGCGAACCCAAAACACGGACTAACCCCAATTTTCACTCGCGCACTTCTCGCACGGCGATGTGACTGGCCGAGCACGGAGTACCTCTACTGGTCGAGAGTCCCCACTGCTGCCAACACTGAGTTCCTGATGTGCGCGCGATAACGCGCTTCGTCCGTAACAACAACACTGCGGAATTTTCCTTTTTCGCTGTAGGCAAACACACGAGGAGAGTAACGGCCGTGTCTCTCTGCCTTAACCGGCAGAGTACCAATGCTGTTCATTCTCCCTTCTCACGGACGGAGCTCGAACTAGCTCAACCTTAAAACAGGCCTACCCAGTGCGATTGACGTTTTCAACACGCCGGCGCGGTACATCGCGTCGCGACGCTTATTCTTTCTAACCGTATCCGCAGTCCGCCACTGAATACACCTTCGTACTTGCACAGATAACCGCCCAGTGAACCGTCCGAAGCAGCATCGAACGCTGATTCAGAATCTGACAGAAAATTTTCCGAGGAATGTAGTGCGCGGCAGCCATGAGTACCAAATTTATTTTTGCCTCTAGCTTTGTGGTGGTACTACAAAGGTAGCTTCGAGCGACACGATTGGTCCTACGAAAAGGGCGCGCCAATATTAAATTGCGCAGACTCCCACCTGTTGGCTGCCGTGGCGTCTCTTGCCGTCTAAATTCTCGTCGGATAATGACACGAAGAACGTGAGAGAACCGTGTCTAATAAGAACTTTCGTTAAATGATTTTCCGGGTCGCCGACGACGTTACTTATGGTTCACGGCTCCGGAGTCGAATTTCACTCGAAGATTATCGTCGGCGTCTCCTCGGGCGCCATGTGGCGGCTCGGCGCCCAGTTTTGCCGTCGCTCGTTGGTCGACCGTTTGTGGGCTGGGCTCCTGACTCCCGCTAGGCCGCTACTATCGGACTCCAGGCGGCCGCTACTGCTGCCGCCGCGTCATCGACACTCGACAGTGCCGCGTATCGAGGTTGATACTCTCTCAGTGAATAAGCACCAAGGTCAGTTCCAGTGGTGTCGGCACGCAAATGCACATTTTATTAAAACTTTTGTATTTTTCACGTAACTTCTCTCTAGATTACTTTAATACGACCTGATTGCCGGGGGTACGTGCTGCGCCTCGGCTGCATCGAGAGTCGTGTCCACGACTGGACGGTAGGAAATGGAAATCTATCGGAAAAGAGGGGAGCTATTTAGATAACGTTTCTTCTGAGATCATTGCTTTACCTCGGAATACTCGGCTTACCGAACCATCCTCGTAGGCCCACGAGAGGGTGTGCTTGCGCCAATGTTCGTTGATTGGCCGCTTCGTTTGACCTTCGAGCGGTTTCGAGTAATCGTATTCGTCGATACGATCCTGCCGAGGAGACAAAGAAAATAAAAAATTCATATATAATTCGTTATTATCGAAGAAACTCATAAGATTTCCAGAGAGAGAGAGAGAGAGAGACGTCAATTATCGGCCTTTTTAAAAGAGCAACGTGTTACCCGGTAATCGTCCCTAGAGTGCGCTCCCCTCGACTCCTTGCGATTTTCAGCCGAGTACACGATGTGCATGCAGCAGAGCATCATATTCTGTAATTCAAGAGCCTCCACGAGTTCCGTGTTCCAAATGAGCGAACGATCTTGTACCTGCGTCATTTGACGATTGGGCATTTAAGAGAGAACTCGTGATTGGCACGATGACGATGGGAGGGAGAAGATATTAAATCACGCGAACGTACGCATAGGTCCGGCAGGCTGCAGCTGTAAAGCCGGGTCATTTCTCGACAGCCACGCTGCAGGACGTCGCACGTTCGGAAGACGGAGCAGTACTTGTGCATTGTGCGCTGCATCTCGTCGCGGAGCTTAGGGACCGGGATGCTGCCCTTGGCGTGGCGGGTGGCGTCGAATCGACATATGGCCTGTTGTCCAAGTTCCTGCAGGAGGAGAGTCCAGGTTCGAGTGACTGTCCAGGAACTCAATTTACGAGTGTGTGTCCATGTGTGCGTGTGCGTGTGTGCTTGGAAGATTCACGCTAAGAATTTTAAAAAGGACAGAGAGGAACCACTGAAAATTGTGAGCTCACTGGGACAAGATCCGCATGCCGCTCGCCGGGTCTCGTGGCGCAGTCGATGTTATCGGCAATCGCTCGGCCAAAAACGAGAAGTTCTAGAAGGCTGTTGGCTCCGAGACGGTTGGAGCCATGAACGGAGGCGCAGGCAGCTTCACCAGCCGCCCACAGTCCTTCCATAACTTTGTCCTCCTCTTTCTCTCTTGTGAGGACCTTTGCACCGAGAACCCATAGACCAAGGTAAGGAGGATCTGACAGACGGAAGAATAGAAAATCTTAAGGGCCGAGGAGGCCTACCTGAGCCTTCCAGTTCGTAGGAATACCGCCCATGTTATAGTGGGTCGTAGGTATCACGGGAATGGGCTGCTTCTCCACGTCCACTCCAGCAAAGACCCAAGCCAAGTGGGCGATGCCAGGTAATTTAGTCCTTATTGTTTCAGGCGGAAGGTGATGCAGCTGCAGGTGGACGTGATCCTTCTTCTCGCCGACACCCCTGAAAAAAAACATGGACACGGAACCACCCGACACGAGTAAGGCTAGTCGCTTGAGAATTTCGGCTCGTTAGACGACTCGATGCTTATTTACCTTCCTTCGAATATTTCCACCGTTATCGCACGAGAAACAACGTCACGCGACGCGAGGTCTTTCGCATTCGGTGCGTATTTTTCCATGAAAAATTCACCGGCTGAATTTACTAGTCGGCCACCTTCGCCACGGCTTCCCTCCGTCACGAGAACGCCGCTTCCATAGATACCTGGAATGGTCAGAGAAAAAGGATTGTCAAGGACGACTCCGGATTTCAATACAAATTTTAATTTGGACAGGTTGGATGACCCACCGGTTGGATGAAACTGGACAAACTCCATGTCCTGCAGGGGCAGTCCTGCCCTGCAGGCGATGGCCATGCCGTCTCCCGTGCATGTGTGCGCTGCCGTGCAGGAGAAAAAGCAGCGCTCCGCCCCGCCTGTCGCTATTACCTGACAAGGAAAAAAGTTTAGTAATCTCGAAGGCCTTGGCTCTCCAGGTAGAGGCTTACGGTATGATGCCCCCGGAAACGGTGCATGATTCCGGTTTCCAGTTCCAGAGCCAGGACTCCCTTACAGCACTGCCCGTGAATCAGAAGATCTAGAGCAAAGTACTCGACGAAGTAGTGGACGTTGTAGCGAAGACTCTGCCCGTAGAGAGTGTGCAGTATGGCGTGGCCCGTTCTGTCGGCAACCGCGCAGGTCCTGTGAGCTTGACCGCCCTTGCCAAATTTAAGTGACTGCCCGCCGAAGGCTCGCTGGTAAATCTTCCCATCTTTGGTTCGGGAAAATGGAACACCTGGAAGATAATTGATGATCAACCTGGTCGCTACTCGACTCCGTCAACCGGCCTCACCGTAGTTCTCGAGCTCGTAGACCGCACGAGGCGCCTCCCTCGTCAGATAGTGAATAGCGTCCTGATCGCCCAACCAGTCGGAGCCCTTGACGGTGTCGTACATGTGGTAGAGCCAGTTGTCTGGGCTGTGGTGGCTTATGGCAGCGTTTATGCCGCCCTGGGCCGCGACAGTGTGGGACCTCGTCGGGAAGAGCTTCGTGATGACGGCTACCCGATATCCTTTGCTTCCGAGCCCGAAGGCGGCTCGTAGCCCAGCGCCTCCAGCTCCCAGAACGACGCAGTCGTAACAGTGATCTACCATGGGGTAGCTCTACGCAGTTTTAAAGCCCGAGGTCCTGCTTTATTTATCTACGTCCGATTTTTCGTCATTTTAAATAGACCCTAGTCTCACGCTGTCTCCTTTCTCGATACTGCAGCCGGCTTTCTCACCCGGACTGACGTTCACGTGAAGACGTCGAGCATCCCTCCACCCGAGCCTCGACCCAAGGCGTCCTCTCATCAGCAGCGGGAACCTCGACTCGATATTTCGCAATTTACTCAAAAGTCCAACGTGGAGACTGGAGATCATCCTCGTGAGTAGCCGCACGCTTCGATCGTGCAATAGTTTGAAGTTCTTGAAGTCTTTGAATTACGTTGCGAGACAACGTAGCAACGGGTCGCAATTGCTGAAGTCTTCAGTCACTTGTTCGACCAGGAGACACATGAAATTGGATGCGATCGTTTTCTGTGCTAAGGAAGCCTCCAGATTACTTCCCTCCGAAGGGGGATCGTATCGGTCGAGACCCTAATCTGGAAGTAGTGAGAAGGAGTCAAACTGCCAATTGTCGACATAGCTGACTTTTATTTCAAATACAAATTCAATATACAAGTCCTCGATGCTTTTCTTCCTAGATATATTTACTGATAAATGGTTTTACTGCCGCATTACTACGTACAATCGATCTAGCGTTAATGAAGACTTATAAGTAACTTAATGACGATTACAATGATCATGACTGCGATCGTGATTCTTA
>JARPRH010000510.1:75539-89255 GCA_031763665.1 Calameuta haemorrhoidalis | reverse complement strand
TTTGACATTTTGCATCGGGGCGGCGTCTCCACGACGTCTTCCTCGTAGAATCTTCGGCTTCCAAGGGTCACGACGTCATCGCCGCTGTTTCCGTGATTCGAGTATTTTCGATTCAAGCTAAGAACAGGAGGAACGTACGTTAGCTTTTGGTTTATCGATAGGAACGCGATTCTAATTGGCACAATGATTCTGCTCCGTTCAAGCGTTTTACGCAACTATAGTCGCAGACTAGCCAAAGACTTGATCTCCAGCGATTAAACGTGCGAGGCAGAGGCGACAGAATCGCGAAAGAGGATACAAGTGAGAAAGCACGAAGAAGCTGACCTGCTGTAGGCGGAGTCGACCGTGTGTTTGGTAGGATCCCTATCGTGTCGCTTGTAGCTATCGGGCGACGAGAGATTCTCCTCGTCGTCCTCGCTATTTCGCTGCGCATTGGTTCGATCGGTTCGATCGATCGGACTCGATAGGGCGAATGCCGAATCGGTTTTTAAGAAGGATCTCAGGAGCGGAAAGGAAGAGGAAGCAGCGTCATCCTCGAAGGAGCTCGTGAATTCCTCGCGCATGTAGTTCGGTCCTTTAACGTCTAGCTCCGACGAAACGATCGAGCTCAGGCTCAAATTGCTACTCGACATGGGAAGATTATTCTTATTTGCAGAAACGAATATTTTCTTCTTGCCCTTTGAGGTCTGATCTGTAGCAGCTTTGATAGCCGCTGGGCTCGATGCCCGGGGATTCCCCTTTTTGCCGGAGCCCAACGACCGATTTCGTTCCTGAGAGACCGGCGGCGGCCTCGGAGCCGAAGCACTGCGAACCGACTGAGATCGATTGACAGTGGGTCTAGTGATTTTTCCCGAGGGCCTTTCTAGAATTTTTCTTGAGTTTACGAAAGTCTTATCGCGGCCCGAATTCGAATTTGCGTCGAGGTTCGCCGACGGTCTCGACTTGTCCATCACGATTCGATGCTGTCTCGACGCGGCCGACTCGCGAAATGCCTCCGCGAAAATTTCACGGGAAATAGAATTAGTTTCCGTTGAATCGCTCGAGAACTCGGAGGACGTTAAATCGTCGAACTGCGATGGCGGAGCGATAACCGAGGAACGCTTCTCCAAGGAGCGATTTGGATTTGAATTTCGATTGAGGTCAAAGTGCCCGACGTATTTTACGAAGGCCGAGGGTGAACGAGAGAGAGGAAAGTTGGAGTTGAGGTTAGAAGGAGAATGGTCCGTGATCGTTGGGTCGATCGATCGATCGGATGCGTCCGTGGAGGAGAGCTCGTTCATTTGCCTCTCAGCCAGGTAAAACGGATCGTCACTCCGCAGGTCGGTACCAACCGGTTCGGCCGAGGTTTCGATGTCACTGAAAAAAATCATTATTAAAGAGAATGACAGCGAGCTGCCAGCCAGCTCTTGGTAACCTGTAAACGATGTTCAGGCGACCCTGGGAACTCGAAGGAATTGTAAGCGCGAGCTTAAGCCTCTAAACCCTTAACAAGCGCGATCGAAGATTAATCGAAGCTCAATGGTAAAGCGCCTACCTGTGGAAGTTGGGCTGTGAAGCCTTCGGGGAAAGGATCACGGGTGGAAGGTTTTGGATCTTTCGATTTCTTATCAGAAGTCGCTCCTTATTTAATGGCTCCGTCCATTTCACCTCCCGTCTATTCTCCACGACCTGTGACACTTTTTCCCAGTACGACGAGTTCTCGTTGGACTTCACGAGGTTTCGGGAATCGTACCGTCTACGAACGTAGTTCGTCACGATCGCCGGTAGAGGCTCCGAGTGGCGCTGCGCTCGGTCAGCTGGTTCGACGGAAGCAGCGCAGCTCGTTCGCTCCGTCCGATCGGTTCGCTCGATCGAGGATATCAGGCTGTCGGTGCTTCCCCGCAAGGCCTTCATCCGCTCGCGAATCTTTTTCTCCGTAATTCGAGCTGACGCGGTCCTTGAATCGAAATCCTTCGAAAGATGATTTGCGATGCGTCTTTCGCTCGAGCCCTTCTTTGGGGCTTCTTCTATCTCTCCCAGGCTCTCCTCCTCGCTTTGACACTCGAAATCCCCATTTACGTACTGTTCGCGAATGCGCAGGCGCACTGGCTCCTCGCTGGATATGATCCTCACAGTCTCCTCCTCTAGCTCATCACGATTCTTCCTCAGCGTCTTCATCTTCCGGCGAGTCATCTTCCTCTCACCGGAAGCCTCCTCTATCACGTACGTGGCGCACCTGGTTGCACTTTCCTGAACAACCGGAAGTTGCTCTTCTCCGCTCGTTTCGAGAGTCCTGGTCTCCTCGATCGCATCGCCCGTTTCATCGTCAGGATCCTCATCCTTAGGTCGATCCCCGTCCAGCGAGTGAATTATCGAATAGGTAAGATCCAAACCCTCGTCCTCGGCAAGGGTCGTGTTCCTCTCGGTGCTCTCAGCCACGGAGATCCTCGAAGATGTCCGTCGTGGACTTTGACCCGGGCTATTCTCATCATCGCATCGGTCATCCGCAGTCGTTCCGCAGTCTCCCTGCGCCACCCTCGATTCCGTCACGTTCTGGGTCCTCTTGCACGTGAGTCCAGCATCGTTATCGAAATATGATATCCGGTAGACATTGCACGGTCGTACAGTCATGCCAATAACTCCTTCGTTTACGGTAACGTCGTTGAGTCTCACGATCCCTTCCTCACTGGCCTTACTCTTCTCAGGTTTGCAGATGTACTTCGACGCGAGTGAAATGGCTTCTCGAACTTTCCTACTTTTCCCCCTACAACCCCTTCGGATTTACAAATATCTGCCATTTTCTTCCCGTGTCATACGTTCTTTTCTTTCGTTAGACGATGTTGTCGGAAAGAAGATCGAGACAAAGGAAAGGAGGAGGGATAGCATTAGCGGAAATAGAAGCGAAAGCGAAGAAGAAGCAGCCAAGAAAAGGAAGTGTGTGCCGCGTGAGTCGTGGACTTGAGAAAGTTTATGAGCTGCGGCTCCACCACCGAGAAGGTAATTATAGTTCTGATCTATTCGGATGGAGACTCGTGGGAGTTTAGGGCCCAGCCCGTGCCTCCGGTACACAGCCTTCTCGATGGCTACGTTTCGAATATCCCTTCGTGCGGCATAACGACCAAGAGAAAGCAAAAAGGAAAAAGGTAAAAATCCTTGAGCACGATACGCTCTTATCCCTTGGCCGTTTCCGCCTCTCAGCCTTTTCATCGATCAACTCTGACCGGTTTGTCAGATTGTCAGCTGCCAAGTGCCAAGGGATGAGCACAATGTCGTTCGTACTTTCCCTCGGGACATCTTGATACTTACCTGTTGTTGCGATCCGCGGAGGAATATTTTGACGAGCCAGTGACACTGCCGCTGCAGGGAAGCACTGAGGTCAGAGGTGCAGCTACTGGCACTCCACCACGGGACAAACGTCTGCTGCAAATAACGCGATAGATAAAAGAGATGAAAAAAAGGGTCCAGGAGGAGAGCCATTGGACCGGAAAAAAAAGTTGTCTCGCAGATCATAGAAAAGCATCAACTGACCCCGTCGTCGAAGTGACCGTCTGTTTCGGATTGAGGACCGTTTCCTGGATCTTGTTGCAGGCCGGCACCGAGAGACTCTCCCTAGCAGCTGTCGCTGACGTGGTTGATACCGTCGATGTCGGTGATGTCGGCGACGTTTTGCATCCCAAAGAATTGAAATTGCCAACCGATCCAGGCGAGTACTTTTCACGATTCAAGGCTCGGCGATTCTTGAGAATCGGTGCTCGATATTTCATTCGAGCTTCGAGACGTTCCTTGGCTACGTTCGTCGCTGGACTCAGAGGAAGTCGGGTCGCTCGCTCCTTGCACCAGGCGACGTGCCGATCATAGGCCTTTATGCCGAACTGCCGATTGCACGTGGGACACGTGCCTTTCTCGTTGGCTCGTGTCGGGGCGCCACTAGGCACGGGCAACGCACTCGTCGTCGTCGTCGTTGTCGTCGTCATGGATGCGGGCGCCGCCGTCTTCTGTCTTCGCGGCGGCACATCTACCTACGGAAGGAGTCATTTTCCTGTTTAACGGAATGACAGAGAAATACTGATGTGGAAGAAGGACTTAAGCAAGTTACGTTTTCACGGCGCGCCTCCCTAAGGGCCTGGAGTAGCTGGTCGTGCGTCTGCTTCCATCCGGATTTCGACTTCGGAGACCTGTCCTGGGTCCTCTCTTGCGAACCGTCCTGGGACGGCCGTCTGGTTTCCCGCTTCGGTGCGAACTCTGCCAACTCGGTTCCCTGGATCCTCTGCTTCGCCGAGTCGAAAGGCTTCCGCTTCTTGAGTGCCGATCTCTCGCAGATCCTCCTGTGCTTCTCGAGCGACTGGGGCTTGAACGTTCGCGCGCAAATGGCGCATGGCAGAAGGATCGTCGGTGCATCTGAATTCATTTAACAATTACTCGTGCTTAGTATCGCTCTAATGACCGAAAGATCCTCAATCACTCAGACACAGGGACGTGAATTTACAAAAAAATCGTTAGACCACGCGAACAGCCAGCAAATACTGAATGGAAGAACCTCTGCGCGATTCCGAACACCTGGATCGACTTCCTTGCTCTGACTTATTTCTCCTTGTTTCAATAATGACGCGGGAACCCGCGCGCCCCCGCAATCGCGTCGCCCACGAGGAGCAACTTTCCTTATTCGGACTCGCAACGTCGCGCTAGCTCGCAAATAAGACAACCGAACGAACTACGCGCTCTCGCTGGATTCGGGGAAACGAAGAAGGTCAAGACTCGAGATGATCGCCAGGCTCTTCCGGTTCTACTAAGATCCTCCTACGGCAACCAGTGACGTAAGTTCCGGCGCTGACGTCATAGTCGATCCTAACATCAATCCGCGAGGTCGATCGGAATCGCCTTCGACACTATTAAAGAGACTCGACGTCCTCCAAGGCTTTGAACTACTTAGAGAATTCTCTACAGCCCACCTGTTGTTTCCCGCAATGAGAATCTCCTCTCGAGATCCTCCTTCTCCTCCTTCTCTCTTGCGCCATTTTCTTTAGCGATTAGATTAGACTTGGAATTCGAATACGAGTCATTCGCACGATTCACAAGGATCAGGGACGCTACTCGCGAGCACCTATTCAGGGTCAACTCGGCAGTGTCAATACCTGCCGCCGCCGACTTTTTCGACACGCAGCACAGCATCGGGAAAGCGCGATTAAAACGACCGGAGAAAAGGACGAGAACTAAGCAAAGAGACACGCAGGTGGATCAAAGTCTTGTTGACTGTCCTGGACGTGTCGTTGCTACCGACACAACTACGCTATCGCTACTACTCAGAAAGTCGAGATCCCTTCGAGCCGACGCATTCTGCTCTCCACGCGCACCACCTTAATTCATAAAGAAGCTTATTTTCGGAACGAATGGAAAAAGCCGGACGGATGGTGTGACCCTTTTTCATCGTTTTTTACCTTCCTTTTCTCGTATTTCCAGGGAGTCCCGCTGTTCGTCGACGTGTATCGTATGTGTCGGAACCGCTTGGGACATCTGCGAGTATAATTAGAAAATACTTCTATCGAAGGAGAGCGGCGCTCTCTCTAGAGTAGCAAACGATCCTAGCACCAACGCCGACGGAAGAACACACTCTGCTATCTCGATATTTACACGAAAAGTATTATAACATCTTGTATATAAAAAAACGGTTAGATAAATTGACATACTACACACAAACTTACCCTCGGCGTCTGCCATATTCGCTGTTAGGGGAAACAATCGTTACCCTGACAACGCTCAACGGGACACGGATCGACGGCCAGTAACGCCGGTCTCGTATACGAACACATACGATCGTACGTGCGGAAAGATATTAAATAAGAAGATAAATCCTCCAGACATGAAACTGGGATTGACTTCCCAAATTGAATATAATGTTAATGTGTTTCCCTGAAAATGGTCCTTCAAGTCGACTAGAGTTTTCTTAGCGTCCGAAAGACGCGCGCGTAGTGCATCGCAAATTGCCTCGTGGCACAGCCGTCGTTCTTTAGCCGGAATTTATTTGAAATACACTCGGTTGCATCAGTTCGCAATGTTACGAGTGCGGCGGAGCAGCGAGGCGGCAAACGGAGCGACAGACGAGCAGTCGGACGGTCGGATTCAGGCTCGATCGCTGCTGCGAGAAGCCAGAGGCCGCGCGTCGTCACTGTTCGTATCTTGGTGTCTCGGAGTGTCGCGTGGTGTCGCGCGATGGCGTCGCATTGTCGCGACTGCTGAGATTCAGTGAGAATGTTGCAGGTGGGCCGATCTATTACAAGGACGTTCTCGACATCGAGAAGTCTGCGACACCGAAGTGACTACGCGGTGACGACACAACGAAATGGTGTAAGTACCGTCACGGATAATAAGAACAATCCCATTGTCAGTCGCTTACGGTGTTTTCGATGTCCGATCGACGTCGCGCATTTAGGTTAGAACTATCAATCTGAACGACCCTTCTTCGCGAAACTCCCTGTCGCTCGAGATGCTGCACGTCTTGCTGCGAGACATCACCAAAGATCAAGATGCCACCGAGCTGCGAGCCATCGTTGTTACAGGCGCAGCAGGGCAAGTCTTTTCTGCTGGTCACAATCTCAAGCAACTGGTCAGTAGGATAAAGATAACTTAAAGGTATTACATAGCGAGTCGTTCGCCTTCTCGATTATCATCGATGCGTCGTTGAATCGAATCTTCGGTCCAGACTCGCCTGACGATGACTCTGAAATATTTAGACGACAGCCATAGGGACTGATCGTCATCGAGAAATCTTTTCCACCTGCGAGGAAGTCATGTCCGCCATCACAGCTTCTCCTGTCCCCGTGATAGCAGCAGTCGATGGCTTGGCTGCTGCAGCTGGATGTCAACTGGTGGCTGCCTGCGATATGGCTATTTGTACTCACAGAAGCACCTTCTCCACACCAGGGTAATCCTTTGATTATTTTAATTACATAGAATTCCCATTCGCGTTACGAGAGATATGAAAATGTTTTATTGCCTATTTATCTGTCACTATGATCCTACAGAGCAAACTTTGGCATATTTTGCTCGACTCCTGGCGTCGCCCTGGTGCGCAACGTGCCGCGAAAAGTGGCTGCGTGGATGCTGTTCACGGGATTACCCATCTCTGCACAGGAAGCACGCGAAGTTGGCTTGGTTAGCAAAGTTGTCTCCCCTGAAGATCTCGGTAAATATTCTCAATGCAAAATTTTCGATGGCTGATCGCAAAAAGAGAAATTATATTTTTTCCTGCTTCATGCGTAGACAAAGAAATCTCCATTATTACGGATGCAATTCTGGCGAAAAGTCGATCCGTTGTAACAATCGGGAAGAAATTTCTTCACGAGCAGATCAACCTTGATTTACCGACGGCATATAATCTAGGGACGGAGATGATGGTCCAAAATTTAAAACTAAAGGATGCCCAAGAAGGTCTCAGAAGTTTTATCAAAAAGAAGAAACCGGTCTGGACACACGGGTACGAGAAGGAGCAATGAGGCCACGAGGGAAGCGGACGCTGCCCGCAAGTTACGCGATTCTCTGATAGACAACGGTTCCCCGTCTAAGTGCCAGTTCGGTGACACTTTCGCCCTGTCTCTCTGACGTGGTGAACCATGCGCCTATGACCTGTCTTGTCGGTGGGTCTTATATAATTCGTCGAATAATCTTTTTTTTCAAAAAGAAGTTTGGCCTGGCACTCATTTGCGACTAAATGCCTCGCAGATAACCCCGCCTCGAAAAAAAAGACCTGCATGAATGACGGATAAGCGACATTAACAAAATTATATACATTTACAACTAGGATGAAGATTTGGAATAAAAAACGCAATTATACAATTCGAATGAATTTACCATAGTCTTTTACGACCGTCGTCCTGATTTGTCGTCCTAGCGACTCTCTGCAGTTTCTCACGTACATCACTTGAGAGAAACAAGCCAGCATTTTCCCCTGAATCTTTTGCTCCTATCACCCTCCTTGATCGTAACTGTAAACACATTGAGGCTACAAAAATAATTATTAGCATTATTATTGCGATGTGGAAGTGCACGAAGAGTGACTCTGTATCGCGCGGGAGACTTATCAAAATTAAGGTCACACATTTGCCACGTTTCCAGCCCGGTTACGAAACTCGTTCCTGTAGGCCTAATCTGTGCTGATCGGTGTGATGCTGCGTCCCACGTGAAAATCGAACTTTTTCCAGGAGCTGCTCTTAATGACAGAAACATTAGAGAACGAATGCCACTAGGATTTACGAAGACGATCCAGCGGTTCGTTTCAGCAGCGTTCAACTTCTTGACTTATGATGAACTCTCAGCAAGTGGTCCAGGGACGCACTTGCACACGATTTGATCTTCATGGACGCTTGTGACGCGCGGGAAGTACCAGTTGCCCGGAGGGAGAGAGCAATTCCTCGACGGCCCTGCTTTTTCTATTGTCGATATCGCAACTGCGTTAACGAAACATATTATCGCTGCAGCGTCACACTGGGATCCCTCCACTGGATGCTGTAAAGTTATAAATCACCGAGACGCGACACGTACGACGCCAGTATTCCGTCTGAGCTCCACAATAGTTCCAAAGCACGAAGCAAATCGAACCACAGCAATTGCGTGTCTCCCGTCTAACGTGAGAAAGCCGTTGATGATTATTTTCTCGACGAAACCGCGACGAGTCTGCATGCAGTTTCAAGATATTGGAAAGCTCGCAACTGCATTTAGTCGAAATAAACGAAGGGCAGTAATCAAGAAGAGTCTCTCTCTTAAGGAAATCGCAAATCTGCTCTTCGACAAGTGCCTGGGTCCGTATTCCGTAGTGTTTTCTTATCGTAGTGGCCGCAGCAGAGCCATCTTGTTTTTTCTTATTTCGTATCAACGCCGGCTCTTTAGTGCTTTGGCTTGAGTTCACGGAGAACGCAGTCATTATATTTTCTTGATCGGTTTTAGGTTGTCAGAGAATGGCTATCGTTCCACAAGGAGCTTTTGCCACGCGCAAGGTTCGACAGAATCAAGAGCGTGCTTTTATGATTTCAAAGATGGCTGAAAAGGGAAGCGAGAACGAGAGCAAGGGAAATGGATACAGCAACAAATCTTCCACGGAAGGTAAAAGATATCGAGATCTTTTTTTTTCGTTCTCATTGAATTATCCGAGCACGATTATCAGTGATGTGATGTTTATTTTTGTTTTTACAGTCAGGGAATTGACTCCGCTAAAGTACAACAGCAAGCTGATGAATAGCATTTGGGGACTTTACAATCGCTATTCGGTTCACAATTTCAAAAAAAATACCGATGCCAACGATGGGGTCATTGCGGCGGCCTGGGGAGCTTTGATTAATTTCAATGCTCCTCCTGCTACGACTACGGCCTCGGTCGTAGCAACGGTCGCCGCGAAGACTCCAGAGATCTTTCGATCTGGAAACGGCCTTTGAGCGGCGCAGCTCAACTGCCTTCACTTCCGACCCGGACATCCGTTGCACCAAACTGCCCTCAATTGCACTGCTTTTGATTATATTTGCACTCATGCGCCGCGGTCTCCCGAGGTCCTTGACTGTCCTCGATTCAACGGAATATATGTATATGCGTCATTTTTTAAAATTTCTTCCTTCGTATTTTAGGATTATTGTAATCTTACTGCTACATGTGATATTAAAAGGTGAATGATATCATCGACAGTGTCTTGATAAATGTTTATTTCTGATGGGAATATACAAGCTTTTTGAGGTTAGAGCACGATTGTAATTGGTGAGGTGAAGATCATATTTTTCTCCGTTATCCCTATTTGTTTCTACTTTTTATTGGACTCTTCCGGGCTTTCACTAGTTTCTCTATTTCACTGACTCTCTACCGACGTTGAAAAGGATGCTGTGCAGAAACGAGAAAATCAATCGGAAGGTTTACGTTAGGCTAAAAAGTAAATTTTTCTGTTGCAAATTTATTGCATCTAAAATTGCGTGTTTGAGCGTCTGAGCCATTTTCAAAACATATTGCAAAATCAAGATTAGTATCGTCATCTGGCGGCAGAACGAATACAAGATTCGTTTCAAAAATTACCTATTTCGAATTCTCTGGCGCTACATGCTGCGTGCCATCCAAATTGACAAGGTGTAATGCAACGAGATACGAAATGATTTCGAAGAAGCCCCTCCAGTTAACTCTGGCCATACTTAAACCCCACGTGGTTAAATCGCCGTTTGTCCTTCAGGTAAGTTTAGGAAACCTAACCTACCATAACTTTTAATTGTTCTGTCGATTGCCCAGAGAGAGAGAGAGAGCAAGGTAGACAACTAAATTCCCACAATCCATTTTTATCTGCTGACATTCTAGTCTCACGTGCACGAAATTTCATTTGTAGGGGATTCCGTGAGTGCACCAGGATATTTCTCTATTTTTCAGAAAATACGGGACATCATAATTGAAAATGACTTCAAAGTTGTCAGATCTCGACGAACGACTATTACACGCGAGGAGGCAGAAAATTTCTATGCCGATCATAAGGGTAAATTCTTCTACAACCGGCTAATCACATTTGTATGCAGTGGACCATCAGACATGCATATATTGGCAGGTCACAATGCCATAATTAGATGGAGGGAATTAATGGGTCCAACGAAAGTCTATCAGGCTCAGTATTTGGCACCCGATACTATTAGAGGCACATTTGGTTTATCAGATACCAGGAATGCGGCACATGGATCAGGTACCTTACTTTTCATGCAAAAGTTCAGACTCACATGATATTATTATTATTCTTTCAGATTCTCCAGAGTCTGCCGAAAAAGAAATTAAAATATTTTTCAAAGACTTTAATAAAACTAAATGGTTTCAAACCGAAGAGCCTTTTTTCAGTCTTGGCCAAGTGCGCTTTGACCCTAAGGCTTTTGTGCATATAATAAATGAAGTTGGTACAACTAAGAGCACAATATGATTCATCATTTAGGCAAAACTTTAGTTAGGAAGAATAAATAAAGATGCTTAACGATAGATTCAAACATGTTCATTTTAGAGAGAACTTATTGATATGCTGTGTGAAGGAGGTAATGGTGATGTTAAAGGAATATTTGAAATCAGTATTACAAAATCATGAAACTTGTATTGTTTAAATATTTGTTTGACAACATAATTTGAAAGTCATGCATTGATTTTGACATACACTTTAGGTCTTGAAAAGACTTTTATTCCTTCCTCTAATTTGTTAAGCTGCTTCTCAATTTCTGCCTTTCGCTGTTGAGATCGTAAGGTATCTGTTTTAATAGGCATAGAATTCAGTTCATCGACAAACTGTTGATAATCTAAAAAAGAGAACAGTGCAATATATATTATACTTCTGTTAAATCAATGAAATAGTTAATCATCAGAATTTCTTGTAAGACTGAGACCCACTTTTCTTCAACATAGACAATGTCTCCTTGCGTTCACTATCTGGAAGAGGAAGATGTCCTTCTGGACAGTTAAGACAAGCAGATGCATTTTTAGCTCGTTCCTCATTTTGCTGCCGTGCTTCCTTTCTCTCTCTTAGATATCTGTTGTAAAAAAGAAATCTTGTTAGTAAAGTTTATATTTTGTAAATTAAAACCTTGAAAGAAATTTGACATACTTAGGAACAACTCCTTTTCGATAATGTGAGGGTAGTGTACCATTATTTAACTGAACAGCCATTTTGCTGGCAATATTGTTATACTTGTCAACTTTCAAATTATTTGTTGTGTTGTCATTGTTCCGTGTCGTAGGAACAAGAACTGTATCTCCTTCCTCTAAACCCATATTTGATCTATTTATTGGCATTTCATTAGTATTTAAGCACTGCTCATTAGAACTGATGTCAGCAATATTAAACGTTTGAATTCCTTGATTTTTATATGTGACTTTAGAGTTATCTTTGTCTCTGTCACTAGGAGATTGTTCAGAAAGTAGTTTAAGATCCGATTTTTCTTTTCTGTGGGTATTCTGCGAACCTTTCTTTTCAGACAATTTGTTATCTCCAACTAACTTTGCTCCTGAAACTTTGCTTGGAATCACTCTGTAAGATTTGGTTGTATTGGTATTGCTTTTCATAGGCAATATAGGAACACTGGATTTCACAGAAGCGCATTGCTTATCTGTTCCCTTTGATTGATTTGACAAGAGTCTTGAATTCTCTGACTTTTCCGTTTGCTTCGTTTGTCGGGAAGCGTGATTTACACTAGAATTAATGTCTTGAGATTTGCTGCTTGTACTCCGACGTCCCTGCGCATGTAACACCTGCAAGTCTTTAATTTCCTTACTAGTATGATAGACTCGTTCCATACGACGAAGGTTCTTCACGTTTTCTCGAATAAAATTCTTTCCACCAAGAGGTTCTGCAAAGAAGGGTTTGCAAAATAATACAACTAATACATCCATAAAACATTTATTTATTATTGACAATAACTAAATAGCACATACTTGGCTTCGGAAATATTCCTTTTAGCGTTGTCATATTGTCCAAAGGCATATGACCCGATTGACAATCAAATAAAACTCCACTAAGATATCGTAAATTTGTAAATTTAGAATGTGCAGCGAAACCAATGGGCAAAGGTTAGTATCTACAGTATTATTTGGCTACGCATTGCTATGTTACTGCATGTGACGTAGACGCGTGATTGCGCGTGATGAATGATTTTCTTAAACACAGGATATATTGCGCGCGCGCACTCTTCCATTTCTAACCAAGTGAAATTTAGAAATTTTAGTTTTTCCAGTACATCCCTACAGTAGCCAATACTGCCCAAAATACAGCAGACAACGACGACGGCAATAACGACACTACCTGACGTCAAACTGGGTTATGTGCTCTCATTAAGCAGCCAAAGAGATCAGACAAAACCGCCATCGTTCTTGGCAATTGATAGTGATATTAGATTACGACACTCGCGGCGCAAGTGCCTAACAATCCACGAAAAATCACACATTACTATCTGTGTATTTTATTCTGACAAGTAATTGTTCATAACCTATTTCGATTTGTAAGCTTACGCAGCCATCTAGCGTCAAGTCAAAGAAACTAGCACAATAACATTGAATCATTACCCGGCATTCAGCAGTGTATACATTGCATCTTATTCTGAATGCAACCCGCGATTCTACGACGGATTCAAAACGTAACAATATAGAAATTTCGATTGTATGTTTCGTTACATTTTATTTAAATTTGTAACGAGCTATATTAGGATACCGTTTGAGATTAATAAACTATTGCACTTGTGCGATATGAAGAATTTAAGAGAATTTTAAAGCATTTGAAGATTTCTAACAAATTTTTGCATCGAGCGAAAAAGGTTACAAATTTTTTTTTTTCTTTTATCTGATTGGGGAGACCATGACATATTTTTGCAACTGGTCCGACGCTGAAGTCTTAACCCACCTTGCCCTATTTTAAAGAAATTAAAAATCATGAAATCTCATTTCAAGTCGAATTCAAAGCTTTAAGCAGTGCACCTCGCAAAGTATATTTCCACAAAAGAAATTCTGCAGTAGCTTCTCTTTCTGCTTCCGGGTTGAGTGTTATCCAGCATCCGACTGGGTCCAACAGAGCTTAATCGTCGTCAAGGTCTGGAAGTCAACCTCGTTCTTGGGTGAAGAAAAAGAAAAATAGAGGATGCGACTGATTAAGCCAGCTAGGAATAAGTTAATTATGGGTATAAAGCATTGAGACGAAATACGTACGAAGTGAAAGGTTTATATATCAGTCTCTTTACACAAGCTGAGTAAAACAAAGATAATCGC
>JARPRH010000510.1:33925-51656 GCA_031763665.1 Calameuta haemorrhoidalis | reverse complement strand
ACACAAGGATGAACACCAATTACGTTGATTAGAGTAGAGCCATTGTTGTCCCGCGTTAACGCTATTAACGATGCGCAAGCCTAGGACATATGGTACGACTGAGAGCCAACTGTTACATATACTATTGTATATGATTGTAGAAAACATTTTTGTTGGAGACTTGTTGATAGTTGACCAAGCTTTCAGCTTTTAAGTCAATTTATGTGTTCGCTACGAGTTTTAAATGAAAAAAAACTAGAATCATGCCGAAGAAATCTTAGTGGCGTCCATTGCTGCGTTGGTATTGTTATTCTCGCGTCGTCGGCATATCTTTTTGCGTTCGTTCGAAATAATGCTTTATTAATGGACAGGCGTCGCTCTCGCGAGTGACGTTACCGACTGTCGGTAACTGCTACGTCCCGAACTCCATCTTGAAAAGCTAGTTTAATTGATCGAGCATTGTTTACCTGACGCTCTTAATGTTCTTAGTGTCCACGCGCTGACGAATAGGCCTAATACTAATTAAGTGATTCTGAGCACCGTTCATTCTCGGAGTACACGCGGACAGCATGCCATAGAATTATTACTAGACGCGAATAATCGATGTGCTTTCTGCCGATATAAAAAACCAAACTGTCAATCGTTACTGCTCAATTCATCGTTTACACGAAAGCGACGCGCTGAATCTTGTATGGATTATTCTATTAGGCCTTTCCTACGACCTTCCCAATGTAATCTTTTTCCTTCGATGAACGCATTGTTCTTGGTGAAATTAAAAATTTTTCCCTACTAGCCCAGTAATACTCGTTTCGTGTAATTTTCCACGGGCTGACACGTAGCGGCGCAACGAAAAAAGTGAAATAAATACAGAGAAAAAGAGACGTAAGGCAAATGGCGTCCGCATCAGTGAGACAAAAAAGAGGCAGAAGTATCGTCGAAGTAGCTAGTGCACGTATCGAATTATTATCTAATACGCAATTAAGATAAAGGTTATATTAATGTTGTACATATTTATAGCTCTGTAGTACGTGTCGATTGTTCGTGCACTACCGTAATTCTGTTTACAGTTGATAATTGATAAGTGTACACAGTGTAGTATTGTCGCTAATCGAATTCACATACGACACGGAGTCCCTAGGAAATAAGCTGATGCAATTATTGTGATGCCATATATTATTGACTTTAAGCACAGTCGTAGGTATACCACATTTATACGTTATTTTTATTTAATTACACATTAAACTCTCTTGAGTTTCCTATGTTCGATTGTTTTTTTTATTATCAATTTTTTTTTCTCCTTTGATCGCCATCCGTACTTTCATCCTATTTCGATTCTAATTAAGACTCTTATTATGCTCATAAGTATGTATACTTAATTCTTGGTCTGCTTACGCCGATCTTTACCGTCTAATCTATTTTAACAGTGTGATAATCATATTATAGTTCGCAAACGAGGACCACAGTCTTGGACTGATTTTCAATCTCGGCAAGGCTCTTCAAGGTGTAGTAGTCGTCGATCGGTCCAAAAAGAAAAAAAAGAAAGGACCTTATTAAATACGTTGATTCGATTATGCGCGATTGTAATTAGCTATTGTAATCACTAATCAGTACAGCTGATTGCCGGGAACGGAATTTCTATGCCGTTTAAGGTTTAGATTTAAGTTACACGTTAGATCATAGGCTGTCGATGTTTTCCTTTATCGATTAGACATTGAACGACGAGTGAGACTAATCTAAGGGACGGACGTGCAACGAGCTAAAATTAGAGACTTTTTCGAACGATATAGCTAAGGCTAAGGCTTTTTAATGTAATCCAACTCACCGCAGCCGCACTCTGCTTTTTATGAAACTTTATTCGTTTGACAATTACTGGAAGCGGGTAAGTCAGAGACCGGCCGTACCGACCTGTATTCGTTACGAACGGAAGTTACTGTAATAGCATAGAGGACGGGATTTAGGAGAAGATCGATCGTCTTCGATTAAATCTTCGTTTCAATAAGAAATCCAATTACGCGATTCCGCGGTCAGGAAGGATAGATATAGATATATTGTGTAGTATCTTCCAAGATCCGATGGATAAACGTTCACTAAAAGCATATCAATGGTAAGTCAGTGATATTAATCTTACATCTGTGGACCTTCTCGAGAACGCCCTTTTTCGCGTGGCTGATAGGAATTCGAGTGTTTCTAGAATCTTTTTAAGTCGCCACTTTTATCTGGGCTCAATTTTCTTTTTTCTTTTCACGAAAGTACAGTGTATCGTTTTTCCTGGCGATGGCCCGTCGTATCTTAATTGCGTCTCCGACTCTCCAGACGAGTCACTTGAATTCTCGTTAACGAATTTGAAAAATATGTGCCGCGTTACCGTATTACTGATTTGCCGTATCTTTCGTCCCCTCGACATTATTATTGATGGTAAATCTATTTGTACACATGCGATGCGTCCCAACTGAGTATTATTATTATTATTATTATTAGCATCATCATCGATGCATTTTTGTAATAAATGTACGATGAGGCGAAATAAAGATCACAGCAATGATTACGAACGAAAGGCTCATGTTTCGAATTTTAGAGCGTCGCTCCAGTGAATTATTTTTTTTGACTCACTTTTTAGAAATTTAGCAGTTCGCCGAAACCGTTATGTCCGACAAAGGTCTTGTCTGTTATCAATGAAACGGTAAGTATTTGGCGAATAGATGCAGGCAGCTACACAATATCCTCCTCTTATCGGTCTTCAGACCAAAATGCACTGTAAGTCGCGACGTGATATTCCAAGTTTGATAAACGAGAGTTTCTCATAAGAGTTATAATATAAAAATTTGATACGTGCCTTGTGAAGTATTTAGCGATGTGGGAAGAAATTACGTCACGAAATTACAAGCAGTATGTTAATTAGTCAAATTAAAATCGGTTTCGTTGCTTTGATACTGCGTCAATAAAGATTCGATAACACTTACCTGGCTGCACTAAAGTGCACACTCGATAAGAGCTGTTGAGATTGCGATGAGCCGTAATTCACTTGACGAACAGAAAGAGAGAAGGACGAAATTATTCTCAGAATTTTTATTTTTTTTATAGATATATTACAATTTGATTGTGTGTAAAACCTGTGAAAATATGTTATAGTACCTATATAAAAGTAGCTATGCTTATAATTAGGAATTAAAACTCGGAAACATATAGCATAGCGGAAGTGAGAACAACAACCCTATGGAGAACGTTAGATTATTTTTATTATTACATCTGTTTAAGAAGTATAACTTAGTTATAAAAAAATATAGTGGAAGGGCTGTGATAGGACGAAACGTATCCTTCGCTAAGTTAACTTACGTCGACTAATCTAATACTAATAAAACTCAGTACTTTTTACAAGTTGCAAGGGATAACAAAGTCCATATGATAATAACTCGATTAAACTATGTAATCACGCTGATGCTCTTACGTCCATTTGCTACGTACTAAACCACCGTACTGAATCCGTTATCGGATTTTAAGATCAGATCCATAGATAAGGTGCAATCGAGAATTATTTTAAATTCAAAATCGGGGCAACTGCCTCTCGCAGGAATTAGAACACGGAGCAACAACGAGAAAGAAAAAGGGGGGTTAGGTGGGGGGGAGCAGTGTTTCCCTTAAATTTTGAACACATGCTGAGTTTCGCGTCTCTTAGATTCGCTTTTCATTACTTTTTATTACGTGAAACGGTCCTTGTGGAAGAAATCTGAGTGGACTTCGTCGTTACGTCATCGCCGACGTCATCACCAATAATAACGAGAACAATTCGAATTAGAATAACAACGTCCATTCCTTATCTTTTATCTAATTCAGCAGTCCTTTGCTTCTTATCTTCACAATTCCAGTCTGGTCCTTTTCCTTATCTTCGTTTCTTTAATTTCAGCATCACTAGACTTTGAAATTAACTCACGATATTTTCTTCCGTATAAAAATTTCACGTCTACGCGGGCGACACCTCGTTCTGCGTTGAGCAAACGACGCGACGCAACTGAATTCGTAACCGCGTCGGCCTAACCTCCAGCGTAGATCCGAAATATAAAATATTTGTTAACTGGACGTAAAACGTAACCCAACTTAATTGTAAGGAACTTCGGATTGCGATTGAAGATTGGGAAGAAATACGACGAGTCTCTTTAGATGACCGACAATCACACACACTATTCCTCAATGTCTATATTGAATCTGTATTTATATTTGTATTTGTATTTATATTTAAACGTTTATCTATATATTATAAGTATAATATCCATCATAAACAACGATTTATAATGAACAATAGAATCATCGAAAATGTCATTAGAATATGCAGATCATTGTCTTACAAAAGTAGCAATATGAAAGTTTGCTGTATTGGCTTAGGCTTAGGTGATTGAGAAACGTATAAGAACAATTTGTACAAATTGAATGGCAAAGAGAGAGAGAGAGAGAGATATAGATATAGATATATAGATAGAGAGCAAGAATGAAAAGGAAGATGCTAATTCTAGTAATAATAAGTAGTATGCCAAGTGAAGGCTTGTGGCAAAAAATTGGGACTTGGTCGGGGGGGGTCTGAGGGGAACAGAGTATTTATAATTTGGTATAAACCATAATTTCGAAAATTTCACAGTTTCATGAATACGATATCTTTAGGTCTGATTTCCATTATTGGCAAAGAAAAAAGTTGCGAATAATCGAGTCATTAAAACGAAGATGGAATGTCTGCGTATGGAATGAATCGTGCTAACGAGGGAATGATCGAGAAAAAAAGAAAGATATGGATCGATCGGATAAAAAAGAAAGTATAAAGTGCTTATTGTCTGGATGTCCCCTCGTGTTTCGCTCGACATATTGGCGAGTGTTTGAAGCGCATCACGTGTTGCACGTTTAATAGGCACTAGGTAAGTTAGAATATAATATACCGAAGTAGAAGGCACTAGGCACACGTCGCTCTTCTCGGAGATGTCGTAGACGAAGAAGGTGGGTCCAGCGAATCCGAATGGAGATTCGATTTCGAATTCGAATCTTATTGAATTCTCAGGATGAGATTGATAAGTCTCACGGGCGAGTCTTTACTGTCACTCGTAAGACGACTCTCTGTGAGCACTCTCTGAGCCACTTTTGAGTTGACGCATTAAATAGCTTATCATACATTACGTACTAGGTGCTAAATATTACATATTACATATTACATAGTAAATGTTACATATTACATATTACAAGTTACGTACTAGATTCGTCAATGTCAATTAGCCCTAAGGTCAATGATCTCTCGTCGTTTATGTACAATATACTATTGTATTAGCAAGGTCTCGTTCCTTAATTATTGTCCGTCAGGGTCTTCACTCTGGCAAGTCGAAGGCACCATTAATATTGAGCTGAGCTTGAAAATGCGATTGACAGTCGATTCGTATAAAAAATATAGTAGCTAAGTTTAGTTCCTCGTCGTCCCGTTGGCGCTTTTCTTTGGACGGTCAGAGAGACAAACTGTTTCCGTCCACGTGTCCGTGTGTCAATTCGTGTCGTGGTCTCCGTCGGTAAATCCGAAAGAATGATAAACAGGACGATAAGTAACTCCAGAAGACAATTGGGTAAGGATAAAAGTGAGAAGGCACGTTTTCTTTTGTTTTCTTTTCCGTATAACATTCGGAAACCCTTGGCACCTAATAGTTGACACGTTAACTAATCACAGACGCGCGAGTATCGCGGTAGCGCCCTTGGCACGTGACGCTCTGGCCGCACGAGGCTGCTGCCACGGTGCTTTCTCATATGTCTATCGCCACGGTGCTTTCTCATATGTAAATCGCCTCGGTGCCTTTATTGCTTTGGTGCGCGGAGGCTGAGATGTAGGCGTTTGGCGACGCCATGCATTCGGACCAGTCACTGTTCGAATGGGGCGAGCTTGAGGACCAGTGTCCAGGACTGTCCGGGGATGGCGTGGGAAAACTTTCGGGTGCTTGCATCAAGTGCTGGGGTGTCATATCCGGTCCCGAGTGATGAGACGGCGGCGTTAAGTATTGATAGTACTGTTGGCTCTGCTGTTGCTGCTGCTGAGTACTTTGTTGTTGTTGCTGCTGCTGCTGTTGTTGCTGCTGCTGTTGCTGCTGCTGCTGAAGCTGCTGCTGCTGCTGTTGTTGCTGCTGCTGCTGCTGCTGCTGGAGTTGCTGCTGTGTCTGTTGCATCTGTTGCTGCTGACCCGACGAGTAGGGCAGGTTGTCAAAATCGAAGCCTACCAGAGGCATGCCGCCGTGTTTCTGATGAGTGGCCTGACGCATCGCAGCAATGTGGGTCGGCGACGTAGGAAGCGAGGGTCTGTTTTTTGCTGGGGACGGCGAACCCATGTAGCTCGCCTGAGGCGAAAGGGTCATGTTCGACTGAACGGAATGAGGAGGTGATTGATTGCTGTAAGGCGGTGAGAGTGTGTTGAGCATCCCTTGGGTCTGACGCTGATGAGGAGCTAGGAGCTGGTCGTGAAAATTCGGCAGACCATAGTTGGTCGTGAAGGTGTCGAGACCTAGCTGCTGAAGAGTACCCTGAATGGATTGGCCTTTTATGCAATCCTCGTAGGAGGGTGGCTGCTTGGCAGTGCCCGTTCCCGTTCCTGTCGTTGCACCAGTACCTGTTCCGGTCCCCGTTCCTGTGGCTGTGGCCGTCGCGGTAGCCGTGTGACCCAAGAGCGGAAGCGCATTGCTATACAGACTCGCACTGTCGTAAGGACTGGGTAGGTTGCCCTCGGCTCCCTCGGCGCCCTGAGGAATTTCCTGGTTTGGGGGCTGAGCACCCCGCTTCGCCGGCGGTTTCTTCACCGAGGGTTTTCGACGTACGGCTGCTGCTACCGCGGCTGCACTGCCCCCACCCGGACCGCCACCCACGGCGCTTTCCGACTCCGGGCTGTTGGGGTTTCCCGTCGTGACTCCAACGCCACCGCCAACGCTTCCCACTCCCTTCGCTCGTTTCTTTGACTTGCTCTGCTTCGGCGCTGAGCCGATGACCGTCGGATGCGTTATCAGTTGCGGATGATTCGGGGAACCTGAAACAGCGAATGAGTAGGTGTCGTTGATGAATCAGCACGCGAAAGAAGGCAATAAATCAGATCGAGAAATGATTTTTTCGGGGACTTACCCATCAGGGGTCCATTCGGTATCACGGAAACCATCTGGGGAGAGCGAGGTACATGTTCGTCGAGAAGCCGCACTATGTCGTGATGAAGTCTCTCGCTTGCGACGTCTCGAGGCAACCGATCCATGTGATCGGTGATTTCACGATTGGCAAAAGTATCGAGGAGGGCTTTACAAGCCTCGAAACTGCCCTCGCGGGCAGCCAGGAACAAGGGCGTCTCGTCCTTATCGTCTTGTGCGTCTCTATTGGCGCCGTGAACCAGGAGTATGTTCACTGCGTCGACGTTGTTCACGGCGGCAGCCCAGTGAAGAGCAGTCTTACCGCTGTTATCGGCAGCATTGATATCGGCATCGGCATTTATAAGATCCTCGACCATGCGCTCCGTGGCGAGACGAGCCGCCAGAATCAAAGGCGTCGTTCCGTCGTGCATGCGGGCATTGAGGTTGGTCGCGCGATTTCGCAAGAGTATTTGAAAGACACCCATAGCATCGGCGGCAACGGCCGAGTGAAGCGGAGTCCGCCCTGTGTTGTCCTGGGAATTCGCGTCAGCGCCCGCGTCCAGAAGCCTCTTGGTGGCATCGGCTCTGGCGAATCGCGCTGCCAGGTGAAGTGACGTCTCGCCGCTTTTGTCTGTGGTCGCATTGAGATCAGCACCCTGGGCAACTAGGTCTGCAATCACGGCGGCTGTACCATCAGATTCATCCTCCTCCTCACCCGTATCAAGGCCACCGCCACGAACGGCTGCAACCATCAGGGGCGTCATGCCGCAGGGTCCACGAGCATCGACATCCTGGCCGTGTTCGAGACTCGGAGGCGTCAAGACGCCGCCAGCGTCTGGTCTCCCGCGAATCTCTGCAGCGTCGAGATGCTGCTGGGTCCACATCCGCGCCGCTCCCGGTGGCTCAGTCTCCTCGTAGTCGGTGATGGCCGTGTGGTCACTTGCGTAACCCGTCGGTTCGATCGGACGCATTCTCTTCGACGGAGGCAGTTCAGACTCATCGTCGGACCACTGCTGAACAGCACGACCATTCCCCACTTCCATTTCCATGCAATTGACGGATGACGGCTGTTTGTTCAAGTTGCGCATCTCCTGACCGTCGGGTCCGCGTCTACGCGATCTCCGTCGTTGTCCACTTCCGCTGCTCGTCCTTAGGAAGCCTTCGGGAAACCAGGTCACGCCGACGGCCCTCTTTCTCTGTGCGGTAACCAGGACGCCGACGAGCATCCCTCCCAGGATAACAATCACGACTCCGATGAAGACGTACTTGTAGTTGGTGGGTGTATCAGGGTATTCCGGACCCTGGGGCCCTACGACACCCTGGACCCGTTCGATCGGGAAGTTTCGCGAGAGTGTATGCTTCGAGGCTGTTGCGGCAAGATACTCGGCCGCCTCGTTCGCCGAAGGGAAGCACACTGATCCCTGAGTGACCGTACACTTCCGGTTGTCTATCTCCAGGTATGCGATCACGCCGTTGTGGCTGTCCGTGTAGATGGTCGTGGGTCTTCCGAAAATGTTTGTCTGATGTCCAGCCTCGACGCCGCTTTTCCAAGGGTATATCATGTCGTTCCCGAGCTCGTCCTGCTTCACGCGGAGCGTCGTACGAAGTTCGTGACCGATGTCTCGCAAGAACGGCACTACGTTCGAGCGAAAGCTCTGCATGTCCATTCGCACCATCACCGAGATGACGCCCTCCGCAAGGGACGGCGGTTCGCCCTCGCAGTCCAGTCCATCCCAGTTGCATTCCTCGTTGTTGCATCCATAATCGCAGTGTCCGTTCGCGTAGTGCTTACGACAGTAAGCGTCGTAGATTGGGCTATAATAAATTAAACGAAAAAAAGAACTCTTAAAACAGGATACAATTATTATGTTTCGAAATTCCTATCATCGAGTCATGAAGGCATGAAATTTTCTGTAGTCAACATGACTTTTCGAATGCGAGTAAATTGAACGAAGCTAAAATACAGACATAAGCATGGACGTAGAAGAAGATTCGTATCGTCAGTTTACTCACTTGCAAGGGGCCAGCTTCTTCTCGCAGTCCCTCCCGTCGAACAGGCATTGCGCGTTGTTGCAGACTTCGTCGCAGACGTCGTTCATGAAGACGTCCCAGCAGTTTATCGGGGCAGTACAATTGCGCCAGGGATTAATTCCAAGAGAGCAGTCGTTCCCGTCGAAATTGCACGCATAGCGATTGCACTCCTCGTCGCAGTGATGATTTCCCGATTTCTCGTCGCAACGATTCTCGACGCACTTATTGCGTTCCCGCTCGAGATCGAGATCGTAGGCGCTGATGGTATTTTTCGGTGTATGATTCAAGGTGGCCCCGGGCGGACGCCCGAAGATCCCCCCACGGTAATTCGGGTCATAGATCTCGCAGTTCTTCCCGGTCCACTTGGGCGGACAGTAGCAAGCATAATCGCCCAGAAGATTTTCACATATCGCGTCGGACTGTTGACACGGGTTGCTGTCGCATTCATCGCGCGCGTCGATCTCGCAATGGGTGCCTGCAGTACCAGGCTGACAGTGACACCGATAGCCGACCTCGGCATCTGGAGCAACGCGGCAGGAGCCGCCATTGAGACAAGGCTCGGCGTCGCAGTAGGATCCGGCAAACTCGCAGTTAGCCCCATAATAATCGCTGGGACAGAGACAGCTGTGACCGGCCTGTCGCGCCGTGCAAACGCCCCCGTTTTGACAAGGTGAACTGTCGCAGAAGTTTACCTTGAGCTCGCAATGTCTACCCATGTAACCGGGCTTGCAGTTGCAATGATAATTGTTCACAAGCTGCACGCAGTCCTGAGTGCCCGGGGTGGCGCAGGGATTCGAGAGGCACTCGTTGATGTCACCTTCGCATCGGGGCCCGACGAAACCAGGAGGACAGTTGCACTCGAAGCCTCCGACTTTGTCGGTGCACGTGCCATTGTTGTGACAGGCGTCGAGGACGCAATCGTCAACGTTGATCTCGCAGATGAATCCTAGGGTGCCAGGCGGACAGGAGCAGCTGTAGTTGTTGACGAGATCGTGACAGGTGCCGCCATTCTGACAGGGATTCGGTCGGCAATCGTCGACATTGAGTTCGCAGTTCTGACCCTGGAAACCCTCGGTGCACTGGCACTGATAAGAGCCAACCAGGTCCTTGCAGCTGGCTCCGTTCTGACATGGTGCAGAGTCGCACTCGTTGATCTCCTCCTGACAGTACGATCCAGCGTATCCTTCCGCGCAGTGACATCGATGACTGTTCCCAATGTCCTCGCAAGTCCCGTTATTGCAGAGCTGCTTCTCAGGAAGCTGCTTGCGGATGGCGGCGTCCTTGCACGAAACCATCTCGACGTCGCACACTTTCCCGGTCCAGCCGGGAGAGCAGTTGCAGTGGTACTTGTTCTTGACCTGGACACAGGTCGCCTGGTTCTCGCAGGGATTCTCGGCGCACCAGTCGACGTACTTGTCGCACTGCTTTCCCGTGTAGCCGTAAGGACAGTGACACGTGTAGTACTTGACGTGATCGTGACAGGTGGCGCCGTTGAAGCACGGCGCCGAGTCGCACTCGTTTATTCGATACTGACAGTTCGAGCCTGTGTATCCCGGCTTGCAAACGCAGGTGTAATTGTTTATACCGTCGATGCATTTGCAGGCGTTCATGCAGCTGCTCACGGTGCAGTCCTCGTCGTTGGTCTGACAGTTGATGCCCGAGAAGCCGAGTTGACACTGGCACGTGTACGAGTTGACGTATTCCTTGCAAATAGCGCCATTCTGACAGGGCGCCGAGAGACACTCGTCCACGTCGACCTCGCAGTGCTTGCCGCTGAAACCGTCGACGCAGAGGCAGGTATAGTCGCCGATTCCATCGAGACAGGTGCCACCGTTTTGGCAGGGAACTGCGGAAGAAAACACGTGGTTAAGGACGGACGAAGGAGAAGTGCAGTCTTATAATTATTCTTCCAGTAGAAGATGTACTTACAGGAGGCGCAGTCGTCGGTGTTGATGATGCAATCGCGTCCCTCGTAACCCTTCGCGCAGACGCAGTGATAAGATCCGTTGGTGTTGCGACATGTCGCACCGTTTCTGCAAGGTGAAGTTATAACGCATTCGTCGACGTCCTCGTCGCAGAGTCTGCCAGTGTAGCCAACGGTGCAGGTGCAGGCGAAGTCGAGGAAGTTCGAGGAGGGCGAACACTTGGCGCCATGGAGACACTTGTTGGGTGAGCAGGGGTCCAGCTTGTCCTCGCAATTCCTACCGGTGTGGGGCAGCTCGCAGACGCACTTGTAGTCGTTAACGAGATCAATGCAGGAGCCGCCATTTTGACAAGGATTGTTAGCGCAGTCGTCGATGTTGGTCTCGCAGTTGGTGCCTGCGTAGCCGGCGAGACACTGACAGCTGTACCCGTTCAGTCGATCGTTGCAGATTCCACCGTGTTGACAGGGATTCGAGCCGCACTCGTCTATGTCGGCCTCGCACCTTTTACCTCCGTATCCCGGCAGACAATGGCAAATGAACTGATTGACCCCGTCCTCGCAGCTTCCGCCGTGAACGCAGGGATTGCTCGCGCACTCGTTTACGTCGCTGAGGCAACGGGCGTCGTAGTAGCCACGTGGACACTCGCACCTGAATCCGTTGATCAGGTCGATGCAGCGACCACCGTTTGCGCAAGGGTTGCTCGCGCACTCGTTTATGTCCGTCTCGCAGTATTGCCCGGTGAAGCCTGGTTCGCATTCGCAGGAGTATCTGAAAGAGACACAGTGGAAGGTCAAAGCCGAGTTCAGGAGGCCGAGAAGGGCTGAGCCGACCGCACCAGAAAGAAGTGAAAAAAAAGGCGCGAGACGTCTTACAATTTACAAGGAGCTTCTCGTGTCGCTGTAGAAAATAATTTTTTTGAAAATTTTCAAATTTTTTAAATTTCAAAATTTCTCTACAATGAAGACGGTCTGCGACGTCTCGACGTAACATGAAAGGATCTCACTGCCGTAACAGAAAGATTACTCCGTCGGTAAAGAAGAGAAGACGAGGCCCAAAGATAAAGAACAAAAGCGTCGAAACGCGGAGAACGAATCGGTATTGTCTTGGCGCTAACCTGTTGATGCCGTCGATGCAGCGAGCGCCGTTTCTACAGGGATTGCTGTAGCACTCGTTGACGTTGACCTCGCAGTTGACACCGGAAGTGCCCGGTCGACAGATACACTGGTACCCGTTAATACGATCCTCGCATCGGCCGCCGAACTGACAGGGGTTGCTCTCGCACTCGTCTATCTGCGTCTGGCAAAGATGTCCGGTGAATCCTGGAAAGCAGCTGCACGTGAAGGAGTTCTCGCCGTCGATGCAGGTCCCACTGTGACAGGGATTCGATTGGCAGTCGTTGATGTTGGTCTCGCAAGACGCCCCCGTGAAACCAGCAGGACACTCGCAGGTGTACTTGGCTATCGAGTCCTGACAGTTTCCCCCATTTTGGCAGGGCGAAGAGGCGCAGTCGTCGATGTTTATCTGACAGTGGGAGCCCGCGAATCCATCGGCGCAAGTGCATTTGAACGAGTTTATCAAGTCGGTGCAGACTCCGCTGTTCAGGCATGGATTCGAGGCGCACTCGTCTATGTCGATTTCGCACTGGGTTCCGGTGAATCCTGAAAACAAGACAGGTCGATCATCAACTAGGGTTCCTATTGTCATATCTCGCCTACACATGCAATATGAGTTTCAACAATTTTTACAAGCTTTTTCACTGAACCTGCATCGTATCCTTTCATCGTGCACGTTCGTGCACTCTCATTTTTAATCAGTAGCGAAGATAAGAAATAATCGCGCAGTCGCACAACGTACGAACCGTGCACGTGTACTTTCTTTAAATAGTGTTTTACTGCGCAGGGTGCGGTAGGTTATGGCTGCGCACCGGCTGCTTCCGCGATTGCGACTTCGTTCCTATCAGTCCTGAGCTCGCTTACCTGCGCGACTCCAAGCGTTTCGTCCTGCTGGACAAGAAGACGCTCTATCGCGGGAGGCCTCGTTCTACTAATCGTAAGAAACGTTAAATGAAATCGCTTCGTACAAGCTGACACATAGTCTGATGAGTTACAGTAGGTCGCGCAGGGTGCAACAGGAGCGGGAACTGTTTCTCTCGACTGCATGGTAATTCAGCAGGGCGTGGCTGAGCTAGACACTGGATCAGCTGGAAATAGGACACAATCACCTATGCGAACTACCGCGACCGCCTTCCTTGAGACTTTGCCAGGGTCCAACCGGGTCTACCGGGAGGGGACGGACCCACTGGAGACCATAGGAAGGCAATAGCCTTTCGTTCGCTATGCGCCCTCGTGCATTCAATTTAACTTTGCTTAGCAACAGGATGAACTTGGGTTCTCTTCAGAGTCTTCAGCAGTTCCTGATTTGTATTTATCTTTTGAGTTCTTATAGTTTTCAATTGATTTTATTCTCTGATACTACTTGACCCAGTGAGAGTCTCCTTCCAAGGGAATTTAATTGTACGGAAGAAGAGAACATGACCAGCTGAAAAATTCCTTGCTCGATTGTACCAATACCAGACTCCTCGGATATGTACAAAGGCTACATTGCTTTGCTCCAGCAATTGCTCAGAGTAACGGTGTGTGCTGTTATCCTTGCGCGATGCACCATTAGCCACTGGTGGACTTTCTCGACGAAGACACCTTCCAGCAGGCGGTAACGCCCTGTTCGTGTGTTTCTAACGTCGATTCGCGATCCGATGTCTTCAATTAAGATCCTACCTTAAAAAATAATTTATTCTCCGATAATAAAATCGTCCTACGCTCTGTCCCACTGTTGTTCAAACACAGTCGAATCGTCTTCGAATTTCGAACTATCTTGTCCCTATACAGTTTATTGTTTGACCGGAACGTCCCTAGTCTCACAGTATGGATCATGAATTCCTTTGCTCCTCCTCTCATTGTCAGTACCGTTACTCCCCCCCCTCTCTATCTATTCCATGCCTCAATTTTCCGCAGTCGGCTCCTCCAGTCAACTGAATAAATAAGTAAGCGATTAAATGTACATAAAAGTATCGTCGATCTGTCCAAGTCGATTAGACCTCTTGCATATTTTGTGTTCCGTGTTTGTTCTCCAATAAAGGTGCGCTCCTAGGAATCGAGGAATAGTAATAAAAAGGAGCCACCCAGAGTTACAGTCGACGAATAAAAGAGATACGTCGGGTAACATCGTAAAGGAGTGAAATTGAATTTTGAGTCGAGTCCAGTCGGGACTCGACTCAATCATCAGACTCGGGCGTGTTCATGTCCGACCAGGTAGACCTTCGGCCGCTTCGATCGCTGCTGGGCTGGATCTATGGATCTCGAGTACCGCTATCTGCTGGCGCACCGTCTAACGCACATGAGTCTCCCCCTCGTAACTCCTGCGGAATCCGCAAGTCTCGCAAGGAGCCTTTCGCTAGTCGCGGACCGGCCGGACTAGCCTACATAGACGATACCGGGGCAGCAGCCGCGCCCCTGGTACACCGTGATCCTCTTGTTCTCGTATGTTTGCCTTCGTTTGCATTCCAGTTGGGAGTATAAGTGGCGCCGCCCGAGTAAGGGATGAAGAGACGCCGCGGGAAAGAGTTCTGGAAACTAGTCTGGAATGTTCTAGAAGCTTGTTGGTAAATTGAGCTGCCCGAGTTAATAAAAGGCGTAGCGACTTTAAAACTGACTTAACGAGAAGCCGTTTCGGTATAACGAGTATCGTCCAGCGATTAAGATTGTTGACCGACACATCTCCTGGAATTCCCTTCCATTTTTAGACATAATTACGGCCAAGGCTTTTTTTTTTAACTCGCCAGGTCATTCGTCTTCTCGAACGATTTGCCAGGCACTCTCAACTCCCTGTTCCTTTCCGATCGTTCCGTTCGATTGGAATTGATGGAAGGAGATAATGATGATTTCTCGGAGTACTGTGCTTTTTTTTCCGGATAACTTAAATTCTCAATTCGTCGATATATTCATGGTCTTGATATACGAATGTGGCAGCAGTGTAGAAATTAGAAAAAAAATCCATGCAAATGAGCGCGAACTTTTGGGGAACGATTTTAATGGATTCAAATCAGCGAGGGTGTTCAAGCTGCGTGCCATTTTTCATGCACGATTCGCCGCGGACAATGCGCATGGCGATTCGAACGATGAGATCAGCATCGGCCGTGATATTAATCCCACTGGACCGTTTGGACTTTCTAAAGGAGCTACGTTCCGTTATCTTCGATTCCGCTGCTCTCGGTTCTGTCGCTTTTGCAGAATCGTGCTTCGGCTACCTGGAGTTGCAACTTGGCATTGAGCTTCGAGCGCCTGTCTAATCGTAAGACACTCCCTGAGAAAGTTCAGCAGCTCGAAAGGAGTCGTTTACTTTCCACGTCTCTTATTACCTTTGCAACGGTCGTCGTTACCGTTTGTTTCACAGTTTCCCCAATTCTCTCCTGCGGGTCATTCCCGTTCGTCAGATTGGCTTTTTCCCCGCTAAGACTCTTTTCAATTTCAAATTTTCGCATCTTCAATACGGCAGTCCGCGAGCGTTCGGACAAGTCGCGACAAGAACCCGCTGCTGACGCGACTGGCTAATTGTCGGCCTCTTGCGCAGCTGCATGCACCAGCTCGTTACGTACCTCGAGGGACCAAAGATGGGCGAAAGATTGCGGTTAGCCGACTCGATGGACCAATGGACGGATGGAAGACCAAAGTTGGAAGAGGTAGAGAAACGAGTTATTGGGGAGAAAAAATTTTCCTAGATTTGCGAATCAGTATAGCAAAGTCGCAGGCTGTGATAGGGATGATAACAAAGGACATTCGTCACTACCTCCCCCTCCTTTTCCTGTGGCACCCTTACTCTTCTCGCGTTGGATGTCTATTTTTTGTATTTTTCACCAGCAAAGTGTAATCACGCATATACCCAGTGGATAGTGAATTCGAGTAAGATTTTGAATATGTCAAGATCCAACTGCAATCTCGACGTAGCGATCGACTTTTCGATCCACGTCGATCGGATCTTTTTTTCAAACTGGTTCTGCGAGTCAAGTTCCCGCGGAGCGTCGAAGTCCTCGTTTCATCTTCCGCACCCTGATGTCGCTGCGGAGCAAATCCTTCCACGGAATATTCCCCCGATGTAATTCAATACGGAATCGACGAAAGTATATATAGTTATATCTGGGTGAAGGATCGCTCGACGGATGGGACCGAGGCTGCACCGAGCGCACTGAGCCGTCAAATACGAGGCTATTTTCCGTGGACGCGCGAGAAGCAACGAGGAAGAAAACTGTTTTGCCGCAAGAGCGAACGATCGAGCGAAGTAAAAAGGCAATTGAAAGGCTGACCGCTTTGCGCCGCTTCGCCGGTAGGAGGCAACGAAGTGGACGCGGGGCACGGGGAGAGGCCGAACGAAAACGAGGTAATGTACATGGGACGTAAGTATCTGTTTGACTTTGATATCGTAAACGAAATTGATATTGAGATCGATAGCGAGTATAAGATAAATCGATTAAACTTACCAGGCATGCAAACGCAACGAAAAGTTCCAGGGTCGTCAAGGCAGGAGCCGTCGTTCTGGCAAGGATGAGACTCGCATTCGTTGACGTTGGTCTCGCATCTTGGTCCGGTGAATCCTTGGGTGCAGTTGCAGGCGAAGGAGCCTGGCGTGTTGACGCAGATCCCGTCGTGCTCGCAGGGAGAGCCTGAAGGAAAATTCAAGCAAATTCTTATGTATTTCGCAATCGTACGACAATTTGCCGGAAGAAGACACCGAATCTTTTTGGTCGGCCTTGAAAGACCAAATTTTCCATGCGAAATAATTCGGTGATTGTTTTAGAGCGAATCACGAAATAACGATTCTAACGTGCAGGGCACAAAGTTACGCGTTCGCTTATCGTAACGCGACGTTACCTTTACAGAGCTGTTAAAAAATTTCTTTTTCGTAGGTACAGTGAAACATGTGTCGTCTTTACGCCATAACCTCAAAGCGCAGATGTTGATCGTTTTCGCTCCTTTGGACTTTTTCTCTAGACGCGGAATTTAATTTAGCGGAAAACTTGCAATCTGACGTAATAACGCTAATAACATACTCGCCGCACGAGCCTTTATTACATATTCCCGTTGTTATTAAGGGTTCAGCAATGATTAAGGATTTAATTAGCATTTCCACGGTCTTTGTACACAAGTTGATATACGTAGGGATTAAAAGTCCCAGGCGTATTTAAAAATCTAACAGCCAGATTCTTTAGCGATTTTCGGTCGATCGACGGTGTCGAGAGATAAAAATTTGATAAAATCAGAACGCGGAAGGTGGTTCGCGCTTGTAAACGCAAAATGGCACGATAAGGAAGCGCCTGATAAGGGTTGAATTTTGGTATCGGGGGCGAGAGAGATTTGAGTGTGCCACCCAAGATGCGACGCTGCCACCGGGGTGGTGTTCCTCGGCAATGCGTACAAGCGGACAAGAGCGAGGCGTGGCAACGTGGCAATCAGGTAGACGTCCCCCAAGGATATCGGTTTACTTTAGTGGAGGGCGACGTTGCCAAAATTTCGTAACAATAGCCCTCTTTGTTTAGTGGCAGGTAGGTCGCTCCGCACGGTGGTTTCTTGCTGTAACCGGCCTCTGGCCGCGTCCGAGTATTCTCTTACATGTGCGGGAACCTCTTGCTTG
>JARPRH010000509.1:96997-107477 GCA_031763665.1 Calameuta haemorrhoidalis | reverse complement strand
AGAGTACAATACTAACGATAATGGTGTTACCGCACGTGAAAAAACGTCATCTATAAGGAATACGCGGGGGTTACCTAGTGGACCTGCAGCCTTCTGTTTTGTAAAAGGATACGGATTCAAAGAGTCCTTATACTCACAGAAAGTGATGAGTCCTTATTCGATATGATTTTCCTACTGTTGCAGGTGCGGCCAAAGGCAGTGAGGCGGTATAGCCTGCAAAGCCGGAGATGGAGCTCAGGATCTGGAAGAATAGGTTGACGAACGAATGGACGAGGCTCTGAATCGGATAACCGACGAATGGTGCTCACCGCAAGGGCAGGAAGAAAGGACGGACGGCAGGACGGTAGGAGCGAGCAAGCTAGAGTACCTAAGTGATGAGCGAGACTCGGCATCATCTTCGCTCGGTCTCGGATTTATATGCAGCCGACGAGATAGAGGTGCTTCTTCTGAAAGATATTCACGACTTGGAACCACCACCTACCGCATATTCAAGACCTGAAGATATTCAAGACTTCGAAATCGGTATGTAAAATGTTTGGACTTAATGTAATTTTGCTGTTAGAGAAAGATTAAGCTTTGTCTATGAGAGAAAAGCGAGAAGGTGCTGGAACGTTCAAGTATTTTAAGTTCCCGATACACCAACAGCGGGCAGCAGGACAGGGGGGCGAATCAGCTCCCAGTCTTCGGAGCTGGAGTCGCCAGGAGTTCATTCTACAGTCCACTCGTGGGACTCACATGCCAATTACCATGGCCATTATGGCCACAGTGATCAACACAGACTCGGTTCTTCTTCCAACGCACCGCCGTGGCCTCGAACGAGTCACTTGGTATTTTATTGCGACATACAGGGTCATCTCAGGACTGCGACGGGTGTTATCAGACTCCTGCTACTTGTAAGTATATTATTCTTTTTGCATCAGGTATCATGGCATTGTACTTCAATTATGTCTTTGCAGATATCGTCAGCAGCGTGTTTGGCTACTCTATGTAGTTCTGGCACTGCCAAGGTCAGTCTCTTTATGCTGCCACTAGTGGGCCGTTTGAGATTGATGATCTTTGTAGCTGTTTTTTGTCTTTTGGTCACCGCTTTACTTCTCTTCCTTGATATTTCACACGTCATACATATTTTCCCTTTTAACTGGGCGAAGCTGGTGAGTATCATATATTATAAAATCAAATACAGTAAAGTCTTCGTATTCGCGTGGGTTAAGTTCCAGAAAAATGTTGCAAATACAGAAAACTGCAAATATTGAAAGAAATTTGTATATATGTACAAGGTGGTTTACTTTAAACTGAGCACCTAAATGTCTTCTTTAGTTTTGAAATTTTGCAAGAACATTAAAAAATGTTTTAATAATTTCAAAGAGCGTGACACAAAAAGAATTTTTCTGTTCAAAGTTACTTTCTTCATAGTTATCAAGTGTCCATGTTCACAACGAAGGGAAATATTTAAGTGTAGGGCTTCTGTGACTACTCTATATGCGTAAGGTGTTTAAGTGGTAGAACCAAAATTATTGACTGAAGAAAAAAATATTTTAGATAAAAGTTCTATGTTTTTAAGGAGAACATTTAATGCCAATATCGGCTTTGACGTAAGTGCCTCGATTTTCGAAAAAACAAGATCATCATGGGTATTTTTAAAATGAAAATCAATGTTTTTGTTCCTATAAAAATTATAATTAATGTCAAGACAAATTCAACAAAATGCAATTTTTGTTTTTACAGAAATTTAAGTGATTACAACTTTTTTAAATCGACTCTTTAGGTATGCTTTTTTGCTGGGATAAAAGGGTGCAATGTACTAGTATTTGTAGATAATCTAACCTGGACTACGATGACAGCGCCCCTGCTGAGATTCCCATGTTTACACATTTTTTTCAGTTTTTTTTATTCCTTAGCTAGATTTATTAAATTCTTAAACTAATGAAGAATTTATTAAATGTTCAAAAACTGAGTTTTCCTATAGAAAATATGCCCGGTCCGGAAAAGTGCAGATACACCTTAACTTTCAATTTCAAAATAGGACATATATACTCGTGAATAATGAAGCTTAACGATACGAATATGAACAATGATTGAATTGAGCAATTCGCAGATACACGAAATCCGCGAATTATAAAATTGTGAATAAGGGGATTTTACTGTACACAGAAAAGGCGACAAATTCTCGATCGCAAGACATTAGGATTTATTTTGACATGAGTTATCTATTACAGAATGCTTGGGTATTCACTGGTATAGGTATATCCTATCTGGCAAGTAGCTCATTGTTAGTGTGTTCTGTGTGGGAATATGCAGGCAGTGGCTGGGTACCTAGACGAACACGTTCCCAATTAGCAGCCGCGGCAGCACTGGGACTGTCTTGTGCTCTTCTTGCATTCATTCTATCCTGGTTCCATAAACGAAGTAAAATAAGTTGCAAAGGTCAATTAAGCCATGAACACACTCCTAATCAACTCTACAAACCTGTTGACAATTCCTCTTCATCCGGAGTAAGTATTCCACCTATCTACATTTGATGAAGATATTCAGAAAAATCAGCATGTTCATTCTGATTTAGGTAACATTAAAAGAAAGAAGTCCGAAAAGACCACCATCCTGGGTTGTGAGAAATCACTCAAAGAAGCGCAATGCTGATAGCAATACAAACACAAACAATAGTAACAGAGAGAACGGAAATGGCAATTGCGACAAATACAAGTCAAGAGGAAACAAAAAAGATCATTGGGCCTCAGCGAGGCAACATTTCCTTCCCTCGAACGAGAACGACGAGGTCGAGGATGCTCCGAGGGATGAACTGGACACAGACAGAAGAAGGCGACGAAAACGAAAAGAAGGGGGAAACAGTCTCGGTACGGATGGAAATCTCTCTGCGAAGGCAGGAAGTTCCATCAGCGCGGAAAACACAACAAAAGCACGTCGAGTACCTCGAAAACTTCCTTTACAAACAATGGACAGGAGTCAGCTTCGCACGGGAGCCGGTCAGGGAAGTAACGGCTCGAAGCAAGATGCAGCTAAGACGGAACAGCTTGTTAGGAATAGTGGGCTGGAAAATTACTGGACCGTTGGCGACACTAGACACATGGAGGCAACGGGTTTGGCTATGCACTGGGAGGTCGAAGGTACTTCGTATAATAAACGCGAAAGCATCGACGTAACCCTAGTCCAGGCGGCCATGTGGGATAATCAGTGGCATCCACCTCCGGACGATGTACAGCCATGTTCAAGTAAGGCCATCGATCCGTACACATTCCCTTGATCGCACCAGGTCGAGTTTCTTTGTAAAAAGCTATCAGAGGATGCGCGTCATAAACCGGATAATCGTTCCGCAATGGCAGGAACAACGAGATTGCGGGTTACAGCTCGTAATCGCTGTTAAAAATCGTCGTATCCAAGCACTCAGAACTCCTGTATAAAAACTTTTCGCGCCTTGTACATTTCGCTGCCGAATGCAAAAAACGAATATTATTCTTCGTTGCTTGGACCGTACGATTTGACTGCGGTAACCACGCAACTCGACGGCTCTTCTCGATTGAACGAAAGAAGAAGAAGAAACCGATGGATTCGCGTAACGCAATTAGTCATTTCATTCCGATCGTGTACCAAAATAATAAATCGTAAGTTTTAATGGAATTTGTAAGCATAAGACCATTAGCTCGTAAACACTGAGGTAAACAAGAAATTTGTCTAGTCGTTTTTAATGTATTTTTATGCTGGTATAACCTAACTCTACTCGTTTGGTAAAAGTTGTTGGTACTCGCGAGAATCGGGCTAGCTAGATTCTTGTACAGGTATTGTACATATATTTAGAGTACCGTGCAATTATCTGGTAGCGTCGCACAATCGTTTAAATCCGCACAGCATCCAAGTATCTATGTAAAAGGACACTCGTTATGCTTACTGATGTATTATGTGAACAGAGAATGTGATGCGAGTGCGGCGCTCTTAGAAAGATTCACAGGTATTCAGAATAAATACGGTGCGAGGACATATACATAATATAAATATATATATATATATATATACACTTAACATTATATTATAAAAGTCTCTCCGTGAATGATTAGTAAAAATACGGAACGATTGTTTAACTTGTTGTATCGTTCCGAGTGTGTGCCAGTTTTTTCAAGATGTGCGCAATTTTGCAAGACTAACTCAAATACTCGTTGTCGTTGACCATTATCGTAGATCCGGAAGTATGTATAAATGGGAAAGTAACACGATATACATTGGGTAAAAGAGACAAAAACAAAATGAAGAATTAAACAAAAAGAAGGAACGACAAAAAGACATACAAGACCATTTTTGATTTAAATAACAAAAAAAAACCGCTAAGACACGACTCTAGTCAGGCGCCATTGCGTAACCAAATCTCCTTCGTAACGTCAGGTTAAAGAACAAAGTATTTTTTTAGTACATACATATCGTCTTAGAAGTACAACATTTGTCCCACCTTGCACGCCAGAAACATTTGATTTTTATTTTGCAGCAGTTTAATCGAGCGCTCACTTTCCTCCTAATATAATAATCTCTAATCGTCATTATGAATTATTCATTAATTAACGCATATAAAGTTTCGGGAAACACGGTATTCGAATACCGTAACAAAGTGACGGTATCGTTTTACTATTAGACACCAGTACTAATTTCATTTATTATTCTACACAACCACACGAACTTTTTCACCGATAAAAAATATAAAAGAAACTAATTACCATTTCTTCTCATCGCGAATTAGTCATTCCCTCGTCGTTTTTTATACTGATATTAGAAATACTTTGACGTGGCCGTTCCGTGAGCGCGTAGCGTCGTTTAATCAATTAGTAGAATAAGATGATTAAGAAAGATAATTTAAAAGAAAAAATAAAAACGTGCGTGTTCATCTAGAATTGTAACGTATAGTGATAATAACATCTTAATAAAAAAAAGAGACGATTTCGCTATCTTCGATAACGATTCATCCCATGCGGATATTTGAATTTATAATACGACTAAGTGCGCACCACATTAAAAACATTATTTAAAAAAAGAACCACATGGGACACTGCCAGAATTATACGTGCGCTCAAATGGGTGCCATTTCCTTGAGCCACGTGGAACTTGTGGGCTCTTCTCGTCGTGGATACAGGAATCCACGAGGATGCTTTATCTCACAAAATTCCCGTTATAATACTAAAGATTCGTATTCTGGCGCGTAGATGCGTCGTATCATCACTGGAACATACAATATGGCTGTACGCACTTGCTAAACGTACATTTAATCAGAGACATAATTAACCTGGATATAGTAAGATTATCTCATGAGCATTAAAGAAAATAAAGGGTGAATGGCAAAACGATAAGCGTTCTCGCGCGATATTCCTCGAAAGAGAATGAAGATAATAAATTGGAGTCCATATTGGAATATAGAGATAGGCAGATTGAAAATCCTGCCAAGAGGTTTAAATACTATACATACTAATGACGGGTAGTGAATAATGAATTAGGAATGAGGAGTAAGAATAAGTGAGATGATACAGAGGGAATAATCGCCTCGAATATCTTTGCTTCACATAGAGATTAGCACTGTTACGATTGATAGAATTTGTTCTCTATTTCTACGCACAAGAACGCATTTCTCCATATAAATACGTTTAGAAAAAAAAAAAAGAAATATGGAACTACCCGTTTAGGTCTTCGCGTTAAAAAAAAGCCCCAGAACAAATCATAAATCAAGCAATAATCATTTGTTATTAATAATGTAGCAGAACTACCATTTATCCATTTTATTTTTATTATTTAACTTTTGTGATTGATCACTTAGAGCTAAAGTAACACTGAAACACGACAATCCAAGCCAGCGGCGCGTTTTTTATTTGCTTTTTTTTCAAAGATCTTAGCTCTCTTTTCTCGTAATTGCCTACAAGGCATATGCCTTTAACTAGCTCATAAATTAAACAAAAGAACAATATAAGTGAATCGAAAATTTAATTAAAACATAACCTTTCATTTAATGATAACGATCGGCTCTTATCGATTCGGTGATATGATTGAATAAATACAGTCATGAGGAGATTTGAGAGTTCAACCCTGTACTCGTGATACTGTATTCCAGTTATCTGGATAGTCTCGGCATGGAATGGTTTAAAATGAAACGAAATCGGACCTCCTTTACGACTGGAACAAGAAAAAAATGTTTTCTAAGTAAACATGTCAGGGTCCGATCCTCGTTTCAGTATGACAATACCGATCGACGATCCGTGTAATAAAACTTAAGTTTAGCGCTATCGTTTATTCTTGTATACCATCTTTTTGTATATCACTAGCGATAAACAGAGAGAATGAGGATTGTTATATATTGTGTGAGACAATTGGGATTTACTCTCTGTACAGTATTCGAGATAATGTGGATGAGTGCATTTTTTTCTCTGAAAGTTATGTCATCAGGAACAAATACTATTCGTAGGGCAGGAGTTTCTCTAATGTTACTGTAACAAAACGTGTACATTAAGGATCGTTAGTTATAATGCGTTATGTAATATCGTCACAGCCGATTCCGATTAAGTATGACATTGTAATCCTCATATGAAACATCGGAATAATGTCTCATATGATCCTGCGAAATATAGTCGAATCATCAAATATGTTTTCTCTTCTCTCTCTTCTGTTACATATTAATACAATCGCCTTTGCATACTTACACCACTGTTATCTGTTTCTTTTAATTTTCCAACGATTTCTTCTAATTTTCTACGTTTTACACCTGGTCTTGATTGCGGTTGTAGATCTTCCATATAATTCTGCGAGTTCATTGTAGTAGAATTTGGCATCATGAATCTAAATCCAGAAATAAGAAATATAATTAAATATTGAATTTGTAGTATAAATTATCTAGTACAAATAGACACTGACCTTATGTTATTTGGCTGGGAGAAGTGCGGTGGGTGTGTCTAAACAAAAAAAATGTGGTTAGTAATGTATCCCAAAAGACACTAAAATAATATTAATATAATAAATTTTGATTTACGTGTCTACTGAAGTCATACTGTCCAAATGGATAGGTCCAATCTGGGGGCCTAATCCAGGGAGTAGGAGTAGCATGCACATTCATATGAGCAGGTCGTACTAATCGCTGTGCTGTAAAACGTGGTCCTAGTAACAAATGTTGTTGTTGATGTTGTTGTTGTTGGAGCATCTGCTGTTGTGGATTCAAATAGCTAAAGTAGTAAGGATCATAACCCGTTGAACTTCCTACTGAAGACAGAGCTAAAGAATTAGCTGCAGCTGCTACAGCGAGAATAAATTTTCTATCAATTATTTTCTCTCACACTGAAAATATTATACATACCTTTTGCTCTTTGTATTCGGAGCAAAGCATCGTAGTACTGTTTTTTATAAGCCGCCAATTCTGTTAATGTACTGGCTTGCTGAAGGAGTATTCCTTGATCTGATGTAGGATAATTTGGATACGCAGGATCCAAATTGGAATTTATATTTGGTTCTGGAATATTCGAATCAGTTTCTATGGTCTTCAAAGGATTTAGTATTCTCTGTGTTATCTTTTGAGATTTTGGCTTGCCCGTAGAATCAGCCTTTCGTCGTCGAGTCACTTTACGAATGTTGTCCTCCTTTATATTCGTAGAGTCTCGAATAGTAAAATTCTGATCACTTCTTAAAGAAGAGTCTGCTAAAACTTCATAATGCTTGTTTATCGGGACGTTATTTGTGTCCTGAACAGCACAGAATTGTGGTGCTATATATTGCCATTGAGAAGTTATATTTGATAAATCAGGATTTAAATTTATTGTCTGTGGAATTTCACTCAAGGGTCTTGTGCATGAAAGATTTCGAGTTTCTAAAAACAATAAAAAATTGCTTATATACGCGAATCAGTATATTTAAACAAAATAATACGTAATCATGTTGCTTACTGACAGTTGCGCCATGTATTACTCTTTTGAAAAAATTGCCAATGCTCCGTTTTAGATTTACATTCACTGTTAAGTCATCCAACCGAAGATCCTGTATCATTAAAATTCGTTTAATATTGAAAACTTTCATCATATTTCAATATTTCATACCTCTTGACTTTCAATTGACTGGTTATTCTCGTTACATCTTACAACATCCATTTTAAATATGTCCTCTTGAATAGCCCTCTGTCTTCTTCTAACTTCTTCTTCAAATTGTTTTAAAGGCTTCATCACATTTTCCAATTCTGTGCCATTATTTTGAATTCTTATTTTAATATCCTTATTCTCTTGACCAACATTTGCATTTAGTAACTGATTAGCAGTGCAGCAAGTATCAGTACCATAATTGATTTTGTAGGAACCTTCATGCTTCTTAATTGTATCCATATCATTATATATTCCGCTATACACTGCATTTTGCATATTATCATCCCTTTGACTTTCCACTGTTTCATCTCCTTTAGTAGGTGTTTCTTTAGAATAATTTTCGTTGTCCTGTGGTATCTGTACCTTTTCCAGCAAGCCACTGGTCATTGTATTACGCTTGGTATGCAGGCATTCCTAATTATCAATAAATTAATTACTAGTAACGTATTTAAGATTATTAACGTAAGCCATAGTATGAGATAATTTTTATGTACGTAGTAAGGTATCTGAGAAGAGTAAAGAACGTCTGGTCGACAAATGTCATTCATCTTACTAAGTGGAAGTCTCAGATATTTATTATCTATAGTTTTCAAGTAAACATCTCGACAAGGTGGATAAGGATTCTTCTGTAATAAATAAGGAGCCTGAAGCCACTTTAACCTATATCCAGGTGCAAGAACAGTATTAGTTGGAGGTTGTTTGGCATCTCCACAATTTTGACCAACAACTTGACTGAAGTTAACATAGGTCTGATGAGAAGGATAGGCATAATTGCTTGGCCTATAGAAATTATTTAGATTTTGTATATGACTTTGCGTGTTGGTGATTTCATTTGGTGGAAAACCACGAAATACGTCGGCCTCTTGAGGTATCATCTAGAAAGAGATTAATTAATAAGGTATGTATAACCTGATAATATGTTGTGTTAACTTTCTATAGAATGATATCAAATGCTGTGGAATTTTAATACATAGCAATGACAGAAATATATCTGTTGTTTACCTGAGGTGACTTTTGATTGCTGGTATAACTTTCAGTTTTTACAGCTTGAACATTCTTAGGGTTTGTATACATAGAGTTAGATCGTGGTATACAAGAAGCAGATTCTCCAGGTAGAACTGTACTTCCATTAGATATTTTGGAACCATCCATTGCAATAGAATTATTACTATTGATATAAAATGTACTTAATTATTTTGTAAGATATACGAATATAAAAGTATGCATACTTTCTGTGAAATAATGGTGCATCCATTCTGACAAATCCTGTTGCCCTGTGAAAGACCTCCTTTATAGTATCTTCTTTAACACCCTTAGGAGGTGGTACCATGGATACAAGAAGTTGTAAACCATCTCCATCAAAATCCTCTAGCAATACATATAATGTTCGTAGAAGACGCTCATAAGCAAGAACACCATCCTCAGGCTGATACATATGCAAAAGACGTGCTACAGTCCTAGTGATATTGGTTCCTTTATAATTTTTTCTCAGAGCAGACCACAATGAAGCAAATGCCTCAAGATCAGGTCGAATAGCGTCTATGACATCGCCCGATAAATCTGTGAATAGATTTGTAACTTATAAGATAAAAACCTAATTACTTTTTATTACAGTGGAAGGTCTTCAGACAACATGGTGGCTACTACTGTTCTTATTATCTTAAGGAATCTATCATTTTTACTCACTATTAGCCGACGTGGTCATTTTCTCTTGAAGGCTTTCACCTTAGAATAGTTTTACTAGCAGAATTATTCTGCCGGGAATTAATGAATATTTTATAGAGTATTAAAATATTTCTCGGAAGCTTGAAAAGCACGGGAGACAAACAATGCACTATAAAACAATGGAGATAAGCGGGAGTGCATTGTAGATAAACAAAAGAATTGCATTTGACAGTTTGTAATAACAAATGAATATCTGTAATAATGACGACATCACTAGGAATACTATACACTCGGTGGTTAAAGAATAATACAAAAAATTCTCAAGGAGAACAGAGAATTTTACTATTGAAAAGATTCATATTATGTCTACTATTCTTAAGATTTTAAATATCAGGATCGCCTCTTTATATTTAGACTTTTTGCAAAAAAATGTAAGTAACGCGAACAAAGCTATTATTACTGTTACAATATGCAATATAAAAATATATGAACTGTACACGGTATCAATCGTTAAGAAGGAAATTGCATTGATGTACATTAACGTATTTCAATAGCTCCAAATAATCCCCAGGTGTAGACGTTCTAAATGAAGAATGGATTATTTTAATGAGTTTGCCGTTGCCACCGCTGGAACAACCTGATCCCTGATAATAATCAAGATTTTGTAAGGATTAATTTCTACCGGTTAGTATAAAAACCCCAACGGACACGACTCT
>JARPRH010000509.1:59602-75986 GCA_031763665.1 Calameuta haemorrhoidalis | reverse complement strand
AGTACCAGTATGCAAGCGGTTAAGCTGCCTATTGTTTCCCAACAACACGTGGGCAGTCTGGCTGATCCGTGGTCTCTATCGAAAATCCATTGTCAGAGTATATCTACTCTGTCAAACGCATGCGTACCTAGATCTGGCTACCCTTTCGTCGGTTTTATTGCTTTTCAATCGTATGCTGGACCCCGAAAAAGTTCACGCACGCATCCACCCTCTCTCCCTGCGCCACCCCAGGAACCATTCACCCCTTTTCGAATCGGCATGTCGCTCGTCCATCAAATCATTTTTCACGGAAGCTTCCTCGCGACAGGAAGAATAAACTTAATATTTTCCCCTTAATATTATGATAAATTCTTCTCTGACCGGGTGAAATCTTTTGGTACGTATTTTACCCAGAACAGAGCAAAAAAATTTACGATAACGTATTTCACTTAAAAATATTAAAACTGCAATTTATTCCTACGATAAAATTCAATTAATAAGGTTCTTCTATTTGCAAAACAACAACCTGACCGGTAAAAAGGCAAATATTTGCAATCTTATCTTAGCCAACGCAGAATTGACTATAAACGTGAAATAAGTAAAACGCTGCCAGTTTAATAAGAATCGATGTTAATAAATATTAAAAATATTAATAAATATACATATATAAAGCCAGATTATAAGTACTAATTAAAGGTATCAGAAGCAGTCAAGTGCACTTCGTCACCCGAGAGCGTCGTTAATGATACCAGATGGATGGTTAAACGAGTAAAGACTCGGTATGTAATTTGCATGAAAATTTTTATCGGCAGCAATATCCGGCAGATGCGTTTAAGATCACGGCGTTAAGGAATATAGAGATGATAGCTGTAGATGGGAGTACCGGTATAGTAGTAAGTAGGTGCCGAGTAGAGATATACGTTATATTTATATCTATTCCTACGTAGCTATCGTTTAGTCCGAGGGTAAGTGAGGATCCACCCTTACCGTGCTAACGCCACGAGCCCCGTGCCAGCGTAAAAGAAAATATGACGCTGAAGTGAATATATTTTTCTTACGTACGCGGCTTGTCCTTTATTGCTAGCTTATGTTAATTTTATCTCCCGCCCCAAGCAAGAGATCGGAAGAGCGAGATAAGTATAGAGAGACAGACAGAGACAGAGAGGGAGAGAGAGAGAGAGAGAGAAGGAGAAAGAATAAAAAAGAACACTCCCTCAAAGGGGTGGTTTCGTGTCTACATCATATACCAATTGGACATTGTCCTTACGGGGTATAGGATACCATGGAATAAAATAGAAAGCAGAATACTATGGGATAAAAGTATTGCTATATAGTGCAAGAAGAATAGAAGGTATAGGGATGTCAGTCAGGCATTACAGGTAGTATATATATATATATGTAGGATAGTTTAGGGATCACTAGGATATAATAGAGCCATCCGTAATTAGAGAAGTGAATCGAGAGTCCCTTCGAATGGGCCCGAGGACGAGTATCAGGAACTCACGAGGAATCCATGTACACGGTACTATAATGCAATCTTGAATTTTTCTCAGTCAATTGAGTACGCCGAGTGGGGAAACCATGGATACTTTAGGGGGTAAGCGGTTATACATCGGGTATAGGTTATGTATATAATATATAATACTATAGTGTAGTAAAGTATCGGCTCCACTCGAGATTTAGCTTTTGGGATCCCGCAGAGTCTTTTTTTACTATGCTGTACCAATGAATCTCTCTCTCTCTTTCTCTCTCGCACTCTCTCTCTTTTAGAATATATATATGTATACATATATCTCTCTTTCACGACTCTTGGTATTATTACCTTTCTCTGTCTCCTCTCTCCAAGTGTCTTTCCATTGCTCTCCGGCGAAGACTGGCACAGGAGTCCCGTAGCGAGCACCCCGTCGCCATCTTCGCGTCGTGGCGAGCCATCGAAAACAATCAAACAATGGGCCCTTGAGCGTTTTTATTTATTGTACTTATAGCACCGCAGAGCATTGCGCTACCTTCGCCTCTCTACGGGAACGAGTCCTGGCTGAATGAGCGCGTACAGCTCAATTCGGCTATATAATAAAGGAACGCACGCGTTTAAAAACTTATATCAATTGATAATGCACGAGTGACGTAATGCCCACAATGGGACAATGCTCCGAGTAGGGTCCACCGCGCACCACAACCCAGAATTCATACAGGCACCAATATACAATATACCAATCTTATAATATATATAGTTCAGTTATTATTATACTACTACATAATTACTACATACATATACCTAGTAGGTATATATACGCATTAGTGATACACCTCTTCACGCCACTTTTTCATTCCCTTCCATTTTCTTAGCATTGTCCTCAGATCTTAAGCACGTCGAACAAAGATCCAGCTAAGAGATCTTGCATTGAATAGAACAGCTTGGAGAATTTAGACGCGGTGCAACTAGCATGCATTGTCTCGAGCAATGTCGCCAAGGACCTAGTCAGAAGTGGCAAGTACCGGCCTTATGCCTGCTATTTATACCTTATTGTTAAGTACACGTGCGCATGCGTACCATCTTGTCACATACATAAAGCATAGAGACATGCGTAATGACTTATATGTGGACGGATAGGGTCGCGACGTTAGTTTCAATTTGAGGGGACTTATTTACCTTTTCATTCCTAAGGAGATGGCCCATCGAAGTGGAACTGATTGTCAGGGTCCAACCATACGTTGTTTCGAGTAGTTAAGTGACTATTTATAACGTCTTAGCTTTTGGTCTAAGGCTTTATGAATAAAGAGCTTATGTACAGGGTTGTTCACGGGAAACGTACCGGCTGAAGTTGGACGCGATTGAACGATTCTGTTAATCGAGACAGTGTGGCCTCGTTAAAAAAATGAAAGAATGTGAAATTCATGATCTTAGCAATGTTATGACGTTAACTTTCATTTCTCTAATGGTGCCACCCTGCTCTGATTCATGGAATCACCGACTCACGGCCAATTTCAGGTTGCGCGTTTGCCGTGAATAATCCTGTATATTTAGGTGTATACATTTTATAGATATTTTCGTTAAATGAAACCACTCTTTGCTGGTTAACGAGACTGCGTTGTACACGGATGAATTACAGAGGGTTTGCTAGCTGATCGTGGACATTTGGGGTGGATGAGTTGGCAGTAACTGACATGAAGTTCGATCAAGAACTCTCGATCACGTCAGCGTCGACTGATTAACATTAACTCATGGAAAAATTGTACCAACTGCCCGCCAGAAGTGCCACGTTTGTTTTCACCATGAAAATCGCGTGCGATCCATCCCATAACCCAGTTTTACACGAGCCCAATCCCACATTCTATCCAGAGTGAATCAGCCAATTGCCAATGGAGGGATTAGCACGATGAAATGGTATTTGGGTGGCGGGTTCTCGCCATTGGGATGCCGAAGTGTCGGGCAACAATTTAATTTAATTTTTTTTCATTCTCACCCTCGCGCTCACAATCCACCCTCTCTCCAAGGTCTCACAATCCTTCCCGGCCGTTGTCAATTGCAGGTCGACACCTTTAACCCGTCGCGTGCGGCTAATCGCTTTAGAATTAAATCACTGAATTTGCTATCTATGGGAGTTTAAAACTCGCCCTAATAATAACCCCTACGATTCTGGCCATTATGTACTTCTTTGTATTAACTATCCCACAACAAACGTCATTTTTACCATATGCAAACCCGTGTACAGACTTTAATACCATACAGACTTTTTTCAAGCAGACAGTACAGAGCCAGGAATACATTGACGTACACAGTGATAGAAAAGATTTTCTTCTTATTTGAATTTCCATTTATTAAATCTAGTTCGTATTTAGCCAAGTAGAATTTTCAATTGCCGAGCCCTGAGAATATCGTAATATAGAGCTTTGTGTTAAGGACACGTAATACAGTATAAAGTAACGTACTGCGAAGGATAAGTATAGAGAAAATCCAATAGAGACACAAAGGATGGGTTGGCAGGTGGGCGATAAATATATCAGAATGTAGAATAGGGTTGGTGTAAATTAACGGCGCCCCGGGCACGCTCGAAAGATAGAAGAAAATTTTAATATCGTCGAATAATAGAGGGTGGATCGCTGAAGGGGTACCCCTCGACTGGAGCGGCCTGAAAGCACTAGGTATAAGGTCAGTAGATGGGCGAGGGAGAAGACGAAGAATACGGAGTAAGAAGGGAGGGACGTATGGAAGGGATGCCTCGAAGAGGGCGGATCGAGATCCTCTACGTGGCTGGCTACGTGGAGGGCATGTGAAACGGTATTCAATATCTTGGTTCCATCCCCCCCTCGAGGAGCCGGCAAAGGGTGGTTCTCGCGGTTGGTATGCTCATTGTCACCGCAAACCATTCCTTGCGAATTCGAAATGACGCGGTTTCCGATCCCCTTATACACCTAACTTCGTACACTTCCTAATGCAATGGGACCACGGGATCATTATTTGACTAGCTGGAAATATTTTATTTCGATCAAGTTCAAATACACTTTTTAAAAAGCTTAAAGCATGGTAAACGCATTGAGTATATTGCAGCGCTATCAAACGTGTAGGAATACTCGATGTACCTGAGTAAATGACTGAAATGACTGGGTAGCCTGCACCTAGAAATCTAGCCTTGCCGATGACTCCTCTTCTGACTATCTCATGCGTGTTACTGTTTATACTTCCATCTACAGGCGGGTCCTTCAGCGGCTCCTCAAGGACCCAGCAGCAGCACAGGAGTAGAGCGGCATAGCGACGATGTCGGTGAGCGACTCTTCTTCTTGTTTAAATAGAAATAGGGTCAACGGTGTTCTGGATCTCAGCACTGTGTTACCAGTATCCAGAGAAAAAGGCCCAGTGTATAATATATCTTACGTGGAGGTCGCATATAAAGATCTTGCCGAGAAGAAAATCCTGAAGAAGAGAGGGAAAGAGAGATAAAGAAAAAAAAAAGTATGAGTGTCGATGAGAAAAAAAGTGGAAGAAGCGACCAAAAGGCACACTTGTTATTGTAGCGCTAATGGATGGGTAAACACGGGGACATTACCAAAACTAAAAAATCTATACGCATACCGGTTTTGTAGAAAATATAAAGTACAGCCTTTAAAGAGGAATACGAATTATAGCGAGTGACCCCGGGGTGAAAGGAATAAAATGAGAGAAATTCTCTTGCTAGCGGAGGGTTGGGGAAGCAGAGTGCGATAGTCACGAAGCCAGTGAAAATCGAGTCCCGGTCGTTCTCAAGGGGCCTCGCGAAACAATTCCCAACTGAATAATATTAGTAACCAACAATGGACGCTGGAAATTGAAATACAGACGGACAGACAGACAGCCCAGGGTGGGAGAGAGAGAGAGAGAGAGGGGTGAGAGAGAGAGAGAGAAGGCGGGGATCGTGGTTCGGCGTGCCGTCCTCCTATCCTGTCCATGAACCAAGTCCGTATTTCGACTCACTCACACGTGCCAACCTCTCCGGCAAGTTTCCGAGTACTTACCTAGAGCTACCCCTCGGGAGTGATTGTGTGTGTATCAGGGTATGAATTCTATGCCACGTAGAGGTGAACTGCGGGGGTGGTTGTGTGGTAGTGCTGGCAGAGGCGACGACTCGGGGTGTTCGTCGGGCGCGGGAGCGAGAAATAGCATACAAATGAAATATTAATTAAATCCATGATAATATTCCCTTTCCTCTCGGTGCCGTCACGCGCCCTTTGCCCATCGACAAGGACGACGGAGATCAAATTCATTCAATCGTCCCCGAGCATATTTCATTAATTACTCTCACTTTGCGTCAATGGCATTTACGTTTCAATGCACGTCTCAAACCTAACCTCATTTTTCCCTCAGACTATACATTGTACTTCCTACTGTACTTTAGAAAAGTAGCATCATCGTAGAATTCAATTTCTTTTGTGTAATTTTCATATCCTCCGTGAGATCATCCACTCCCTAGGAACTTTGAGGTTATCCCTCATCACTAACATTGGAGCTTTTAACATTTTTATCTTGTTTCAATATTTACTTATTTCTCTGAAGAACATTTACCTATCCACCTACCTGTAACCATGGGACCTTTAGTCAGCAGGATCTTGTCCTACCTCCATACGCCACGTATAGTCGTATAGTCGTATAGTCACACTGGAAGCGATCAGCGAGGCAAGTGAACGGCATTTCGGTCTTCCTTAGAGGGGACCAATGGAGATAAAGTGTTGCCGACTCTTGGCAAACATTTCTTTCTCCCCTTTTTTCTTTTTCATCTCTATAGCAACCATCTTCTAGAACTGCCTAAAATTCTACCTGTGCGTATCCGTATGCTATATTATTTACTTATCTCGAGGACGTGGAAACAAGACGTCTTTGCATATTCCAATATACATTAAAATGCATATTAATCATATCCATAGACAGTAGCCATGGAGCAAAAATACATAGGAATCTATTAAAAGATTATTTGCTTTGAATATTTAATAATGCAAAAGTAAGTGTGAACAATTTAACCATAATTATATATATATATATATTCACGGTATGTCTGAATATTTATGGATAATGAAATCCTGACTGATCATAACACGTGGGCTAGCATTTTCACAGTAATAAAATGTCACCCTCTTATCAATCAAATAAGGCTTAACATTCCAGCGAGTTCCCTTCCATAGACTAAATTGCATTGTTGCACTAGCAGGTGTGGGATTCCTTTATGAACTAATGGCAGAGCCAATACATGGTATCTGATAGTCATTCCGTATTTATTAGAATGAGCACAACGGGGTGTCAATATATTACACGTAATATATCTACGTGTATGGAATATCGCACCAGCCATGAAAATAATAGAGAATAAAGCATCATGAAATCTCTGAACAAATTGAATAGGTTTTGTAAATATTTATTGGGGATTGTAATAAATATTTATAAGTAAGTATCACTATTGAAGATTAAAAAAAATGCTTCTTCACATTTACACAGAAAAAGTTATTTCGAATCCTTCGATTTTGGTTCTCTTGCAAATACCTCTAGAAAATTGATACCTTTTTATCTATCTTAGAACTGCACCTGCAGCCATATACCGGGATACCGGATACGTTTTCTAGGTAATCTTTCAAATAGGAGGGGGAAGATCCTTTTATTCTCGAGGACACGGTTCGTCCTAACTGTCAGGATGAATTATCCTGGATGAGAAAATAACTTCGTATATTGAGCGTATGATTTTTTTTTCCATAGGACAGAAATTCTCGGTCAAGTGTTTCCCATAGATACCGATGCCCTTGGTACTTGATAAACAGTAACAGGAAAATTGTATAAAATTAATAGGAATTAAAAGAATTATTTTATTAGAAAGAAATAACGCTTATATTAAGAGTAATATAGATATACTTTGGTATTACATGAAATAAAAAAATTAATATTATTATAAAACATTGACGTGGAATATCAATAATTTATTGAGGGTTCCGGTCTATACATCGTGCAGCACATTGGTAACTATAGAGCTTTCTTATAATATTAATAAATTTCATTACTTCGCTAAACATATTATAGGCATTATACACGTATATTATATTAGCTGTAAATCATATGTATACCATCGTATATGAGCAGACAGGAATCCCCAAGTCCTTCAGAACTTCCCAGCGCATGACTGACACGTAAAATCCTGAAGGAATACGCGTTCCTGTATACCGGAAGGCGCGTTACGTTATATAACGACAACTCTGATGAACATTATTTGAGCTATCCGATCGCATTATTTACAACATTTCTGTATATCGCTCTATGAACTCTACCTAAGTCTATTCGAAACACATACCTTTATCTACACATCAATCGTCTATCACCGGCAGAATTCTCTAGCCGATTATTTATCACCGATAATTTGTTCGATTCTTCCTAGGATTATCTCACATCCTGAAAGTGGAAGATGTACGGCTTTCAAATTACTGAACATAAAATTGTTCCACCTCGCGTTCGAAGCAGACAAAAATTTAGCATTCCTCGTGAAGGATTCACTTTGTAGTAAAAAAAATCATAGTGGTTGTACCGACTAAGTCTTCGTCTCTTTGTAGGATACTAGAGATAAAACCAGCCAGGTCACTCGGAATAGCTGGTTTTGTCGCTGGCGTCGTCAGGGCTGGTTTCTCTGTAAGCGTCACCGGTGCCATTTGGATGTCCAGTTTGATTTGGCGGTCTGATTACAGTTGGTAAGTATCCAGTTCCTGTGTAAGGGGCTGCGAGGAATCTATGTCGCGTTGGAGGACTTGGACCGCAATAGCCACCGCGGGACGCGTATGCTGCAGAAGCTGCCGACGCCGCGGCCGCCGACGCCAGGGCGCCGGCTAACGGAGAGAAAGCTGATTTAGGCTGAAGACTGTCCTCGCATACCATAACCTCCATGGCTGACACTACGTCCCCTGTGACAGACCCGTTTCCACTGTGCATTCTCAGGATAGACACTTGGAGCTTAGGATACCAGAGGTCAATTGGAGGAAGTACTTGGTGAGTAGGGGGAAGGAGGGAGGAGGGTGGTCGGGAAGCCTCTGTAATATTTTAAGTGACTAAAAAGAGACTTACCCTTGCATCGATGCAGAAGAGCCTCCACGTCGGCGCGACGTCGACCTGGGAAAACTCTCAACAGTACGTCAACCGGGGAACGTTGCTGTTGCTGCTGTTGCTGCTGCTGCACTTGGAGACCACAAGGCTGCTGAATATTCTGCATTTGCATCTGCATCTGCATCTGTATCTCTCTCGGTTCGTGGAGATGATGATGATGTTGATGTTGATACAACGAGGGTGAGCAGTAAAGTGAACTCGCGGTGGGTCCGTACAGGGGTGCGTAGGGTGAGAAATGTGCTGCGGCGGCAGCCTAGAATAAAACCCAGGAACATTGCTTTTTTCACAGCTGCAATCTCGATTATCGTTGTTAGGACGTCATCGGTGAGAAAAATGTCTAACGTCTCCTGGGATCTTATCCTAGATTGAACTACCAAAAAATATAACGAAGGTATTATCTTACAGCAAGCGACGGAGGTGGTGGAGTATGTCTTGGCTGAACCAGGTCCACGGCCTGCATAGGAGTTTGGGTCTGATTCTCACTGGGACTAGCAGTCCTCCTGATACTGAGATTTTCCGGCGCCGGTGTGCCCTCGCGTTGCGGTGTAGGTGTGGCCGGCGTCAAGGGCGGCGTGTGGATCGGACTTGGCGTCCCAGGCTCGGCACTTCCGTCCTCGGAGTTGTTGATGCTGTCTTCGCGTTTCCGGACACCGATGAATTCCGCGGGACCGCGCTCCGCGGCTATGGGAGCATTTGGCGCCGTGTGAGAACGTGAATCGGACCGGGAGCGGGAAGATGGTGATGAACGGGATCGTGATCTCGAGCGGGAAGGTGAAGGTGAACCAGAAGATCGGGGCCTGGGCTTACCCGGGACACGGTCCACGTGAAGTTCCGCCCCTGAATCAGAATCCCGATCATCCTCGTTGACGGTGTCGACAGAAATCCTTGCACGTTTTGTACCTGGACCAACAATATCAGACATTCGCAACATTCGTATTTCCGGTGGCTAAAACGTGGGAAGGTAAAGGAAGAAATCAGCTGTCAAAAGAAACTGTCACTGTTTGTTAATCAAAACTTAACCCAAAAATCAATGCTCCTGATAGTACCAGAGTTTAATCTGACTGAGGTTACCTGACAGCGTCACGAGTATCAACGGGTCAGACGCACGGAAATGCAGACTTGAAAGGTACAATTTCTTTACTAACACAAATATTCTGACAGCTGATATCCTCCTTGGTCTTCGTACTTCCTAATACCATACACATATTATATCCTAAAGTCTACATTAAACTTCTCGATAACCACCAGAGACACGTGCACATAACCTAAAGATGCTTCACGGAAGAACGCACCGACCTAACGAGGAAAATACTTCTAGTTCTTCAGCTTCCTTTCCAAGAGACATTCCTTTTAGGAAGCACTAAGGGAAGAAAGGAATAGGAACTTACTCCTAATGGCTCTCGAGAAGTTGCTCGTGCCCACTCGTTACGTTAGATCCGAGTTATCCCACACACATACGTAGAAATAATAAGCAAAGGTTAAAGTGCATGAAAGTAGCTGTACCAGAGCAACTCCATACGCAAAGTCTTTTCATTCTTATAAGTATCTGGGCGTTAAGGGTAGAATATCAAGAACCCCTCGCTCTGAAATACTTAGTAGAAAAGGAAGGGTTTCTCTATTGACGGAGTCACAAGGGCGATATAATTGCTACATTTTAGCTGGTTTATCAATCCTCAAGTAATAAAGGAAGGATTCAACTTTTTAACGAGTGGTCAGTTAAGTCAATGGTTGGTATAGCCAAGGGTAAAATATTATACGGACGTTTAGGGGTTGCTACGAATTTTTTATTTTTTTTTCCCCGAGTGGTACAAGTGCGTCCGTACCTCCCCACAGTGAAACGTATACGTGGAGTACGTGAGCGCGGCTTTCGCAATTATTTCTAACAACCTCGATAACTTGAGTGGATCAGGGGTTGTCGAATAGAGTGTAAACCGAGGATTCAGGCTGCACGGATGTTTCTCGCAGGGATTGAAAATTCGTTGTTTGCCCAAAGGATAAATGAGAACCGTCGCGACGCCATTGGGTCCACCATTGAGTATAGAGACTCCCGACTGGCCTCGATAGCGGTCAGTTTCAATACGCGTTGAATTTATACTCTTTTTCCACGGTCTGAATAATCTCGAACTTCTGATTTTCTGAATTTCTACAAATTGCCGCCGTTCCATTGGTTATACTACCCTTACAGGTTCGGTACTCGAACCTTATATTAATTTCACGTTACTACCCTGTTTTTTGTTCACGCACAGACCTCAAGGGTTCCATAACGAGGTTGCGATAAATGATGTATATTTTCTCACTAATTTTACCAGTCACAAAAAGCAAAGCCATTTAATGAATTTATTGAACCTTATTCATTGCCGGGGTGCACTCTGCACCCACGACCCCTTCGTTCACCCTACTCTTGTATAAGGGTTGCCTTTCAGTTTTAGCGACTAACGCAAAATACTATTATAGAATACCAGCTCCTTTGGTAACACGAGAGTACGCGCATGAAATACAGTGATAGCAAAAGAGGATACTATCCCTTTGTCCCAAGACACTGTCACGGTAAACGGATCCTCCCTTTGAAAAATTTCAACGATTCCAATTCAAGTCATTTCATTGCTTGCTTCAATCGATCGATAACCCATCGAATTTTTTTCGAAGTTCCATAAGACACCGCATACAATCGTATATACCGTTACACATATATATTAAGTAAAAACATTCAATTAATTCACAACAATAAAAAGTCGTTCCTCTCAATTTTACTTTTATCTCCTTAACCCTTAGACTCGAATTCCAGCCGCTTCAAGAATCCCATGTGCCAGAGCGTGTATCAAAAAAATACACGAGTATAGTCTTATAGATAGTTCCATACAATATATATGTATATATACTCGCTATATCCTTCTATGGACAGTGGACATTCCTTCGACAGCAGATAGAACGTCAAAATGGGGTAGGTACATCAAGGCAGCCACGCAAGGGTGGTTAGGAAGGTCGAGGGTCGTAGGTATGGTGGTGTCGCCGGCGACACTTTAATAACCGCACGTAATGTCTATCCAAGGGGTAGATCCTGGGATAGAGTATACCTACAGCTATACCTATATAAGAGTCACGCCTCCAGGATAGCACGCGATACAATTCACTATATATATATACATATATATAAAGCATCCAGGCCATAAGGACTCTTGACGGCATAGACGTTACGACGGGAACGGCTACATTAACTCTGGCGCGATATTGCATTCCAGTTTTTAACGGTCTGAGAATATCAATAGTACGAGCGAGCCGAGTGACAATTTATCATTGGATGATAATTTAAAAAAATGTTTCTTTCAAAAATTCATCCAGCAAAATTCCTCCGTTGCGATGACTAAATCTCCAGTGCACAGCGGATATGCGTAGTAAATAATATAAAAGCATTGACCGACGGATAAGTACGCGTAACTACGTAAGGGTGCAATTATACATAGGAGTGGGTTGCGTGTATCTCTATATGTATACACATATACATATATATATATATAATATATATAAGATCCAATAGGCGGGGATGGCTGTGCCGTTGTAGGTACGCCCTAACCCGTGGCGTATCTCGGCACGGTGGAGACAGACGCGGACAATGGAATGAAGCGAGGACAATGCCGAATAATTTAGAATGGCATATAGATATCGGGGCTTCCGGCCTACGGTGGCGGCGATGCATAATAGAGAATAGGAGCAATAGGACACAGCCTGCAGGGCAACTGTGGAGGACACGAAACATCCCTATAAATTAGGTTTAGGTGCTTAGCCTAAGCGAGTGGCTGCGTGGCCAACAGGGAGTACGTGCTAGTACGCTGTACCTACTCCTGTCCTTTGGATATGTTCGATCCTCCCATATTAGTATTTAGTACTGTATTAAACGTGAAAAGGTTTTTCGTTAGGTTTAACCTGTGTATATGATAACCGAATTGTTACTATTGCATTTATATTATAGGCGAATCGTGTAGTTGCGCGACTCGCGGAATCGAATTAAGAATATTCCAGTATTTTATGTATATATACTGTATACAGGCATACTATATAGCTATACACACTGGGAATTATGCTCTGAACGTTATGCGCCCTCAGTCCTTTAATGGAGGTCGCAGTCATGAATTGTTATCGCCTATTGTTCGGCCCGACCGTAAAATAACCGAATGTCCGTCATTGTTAAAGGGATTTTGCAGAAAGGATGAGAATCCTTTATTATTCTTACTATGTCTCGGATACTTAAACCCGCGTCCATAAGATGCTGACTATAAAGTAGGTTCTAGAAATCGTGGACCGATAAGAGTGATATCGGAATTTCAATGCTAAGAGTATCAGTACAATAATCATTGGATTATTAAATATAAATAGAAATTTAATAGAATAAAATTACGTGTTAGAAGTCAGAAGTAATCCGCGCCAGATGTCTCTGTATATCCTCACGGTTATATTCTTATAACCAAAACTGGACCCGTATGCCGATATACAAGCGAGGTTGAAAACCTGGGCGTGTCAGTAAGTCACAAAGGACTCTCATTATTACGTATCAATACGCGCGTTAAATGGCGTACGAGATCCGACGTCGGCTTAGCATCCAGTAGTGCCGGTGCAACCTTTGGTGCTCGTACTACAAGAAGCGGTTACGTATAGACGGTGCAGCAGCAGAGCCGGCACGTAGCTACCAGCGGAGCAATCGTATCCTCGAGCTTTTTCCAGCTTATCGGTGAAATAAAACAAACCTCCCTAAAAAATTGAATCGGCGCTTTTGCACGCGCGATTAACGCCATAACCAATGTAGGTAGAAGGTGGCTCCCGCCTTCCGCACACGAAATATGTACGTATAAGCCGCTACCAGTCCTTGGGGACTTGTATGCATTTCTGTCGGGGTGCAATTCGATGCAACGTGGATTGAGCACAGTTCGGGAAGACGTATATTTATATGTGTATAAGTATGCATAGATGTACATGCATAGAGGAGTCTATATATTTCCTTATGGAGGTGTGCGCCGCGTTACACAGCAACCTTCACCACCTTCACCACCTTCACCACCTCCACCAGCACCAGGAACAGGCCGCGATCAGTCATTAAATCGCCGCGATTCGCTTTTGTTTTCACCCTTCCGTGTGTTTTGTTATTGCTGCCGAAAGGGTGAGCTGCGGAGCACTCGAAGGGCGGCCACGAGGTGATATAGGCACCGAGCAGCAACCAGGAACCAGCAAGGCAAAACCATGCTGCGGGAGCAGCTACGGATTCGAGGGATATGGCGCAATGGGTAGTAGGAGGGACCCTGAGCGATCGAGCGAAACGTTTTTAATTGTTTCGCACCCAGCCGTCCTTTGTTTCGGCGTTTATGCTTCGTAAACGGGTGGTGCGCCGACCGGAGCTCTTCTGGTTTTTCTTCTCTCTCTCTCTCTCTCTCTCTCTCTCTCTCTCTTTTTTCTGTTTTTTTTGTTGCTCTCGCTAGTTCCCTTCCTCGCTCGCTCGCTCCCACCGCATACATTTTCCAGTCTCTCTTCCTTGCTTGTTGCTCGACTTCTCGAGAAGCGCGCTATTAGTACCTGCGACGCGTCGTTTTCTTCCTCTTCTGTTTTTCTTCGTTATATCAATCTATGACAAGCTGACGAAACAATACGCTCACTCTTTGCGAATTGATTTAATGACGTTAGATCAAACCGTTGACAAGATTCTTGAATTACTCTCCAGTGCAGATTATTATAGTCGATCTCAAGCTCGTGTTATTAAAGATGGAAATTATAAATTCTGTCTTAATCAAAAGAATTATTAATTAAAAACTTTTGCTGGCCGGTAACTTAAAGAAACCCGATCGGTAGTGTTCTCGTTTTCTTTATCTTCTTTTTTGTTCATTGAAACGCTTGGTGGGATTCTTATCTCCTCGTGTACCTATTTCTGTGCAGAGTATACGCACGAGCCTTTATTTTAATTTTCATAACCCGATATCATATCCCCTACCTTCTCTCCTATGGTTTCTTTTCATGCTACATCTAACAGACTCGTGTAAGAAATACTCATGCAGGTAAATAGTATCTGTATGTTAAAAATCTATACGCAAATGTAGAAGAGATATCCGTTTATCAAAAAGTAATTCTCCTCGAGGAAGCTCGCTGCAGTACACACGTGGAGGAGTGTAAGGAATGCGATTACTGCACGTAAATCTTGCGCAAAAATCATCCTCAAACAGCCATAGAGACGTGACTACGTACTAGAGGCACACCTAAGTAAACACTGGGGTAAACAGACTTGACTATAAAACACCATGTAAATAGTATTGCCAAGACAGCGACGAAGATGTTAAAAAAGGGTTGCGACTAGAACGTCGCCATAAGTTCTCTAGGTACCATTGCTTGATAAATAATACATAAATTTGCATTTGAACTCCGTTCGCAAGTCCCGGTTCAGTATCCATTGGATGGAAAGTTGAAGGAGTTTTGAATGAAAAAAGGAAATAAAAAGAAAAAGATATAAGATAGACGATACCTGGAATTCGTTACCCTATAATTCTGTCATCCGAGAGGAATCAGCACGGTGAAATAATTTCCTGGTGTCTCGCACAGAATGGAAGCTAACGGCGGATGGGACAAAGTTTCTTGGCCACTCGAAACGGAACGTGTTTGAGAATGGAAAGCCTGGAGGTAAAGTCGTTCAGGGTGAAGAGGGTAGAGGTTAAGAAGGCACGAGGAAGATGAAGAGGAGGATGCAGTAGGTCTGATGTCGCTTTTGCTTCCTTACACTCACGCAGTCTACTGTACCGACGCGCAGTCCAATATCCATTTCAATATCTTGTGTCAAAAGCGATATCTGGATTGGTATGTATATCCAGAAACTACTTACAGGTTGGGTAAGCATAGAGACTATACCTAGATGAGAAACTAGCTAGTTCTATAGCACTCTATATTATATCTTGTAGATATCTATATACAGAAGCAAGCTAAGCAAAGAGAAGCAAGCAGCCAACGAACCGACCTATTCAGCCAACCATCCCCCACGCTTAGAGGCAGTGGCCCGAGAAATTCAATTACTGCTAAACTTCTCTAGTGAAGTCTCCCTAGCTCGCTATACTGTACCGCCTGTACTGTGTTTCGAAGATCTTCTGGAGTTGGGTATGGCTGCGAGGTCTGGGGTAAGACGGTTGGCCAGGATAGAATATCCTCGCATTTTATTGGTTCACTCAATAATATCTGAGATACTGGCAATTTCGCCAGCAGAATATACAGGTGGATTCGAGAATACTGGATTTTGCATAATTCCAAAGAAATATTTATGAATAGGCTTCTATATTTAATTTACGGCACGTATCCACAAGCCTGAAACTTATTTATAGTTGTTTCGGGGTAATGCAGCGTTTCTGCCGGTAATACAGATAATAATTATGTAGCTGTGTTACCATGGTGTTAATAGAGTGGCATATCTAGGTGTACAAGAGGTCTATGACATTTGTATTGCCATGGAATAAAGGACAGGAACGCGAACGAGGAAAAATTAAAGGACAATGTATAAGGCACGCGACCGTAAAGAAAAAGCTGAAGTACCGCACGACGCATAATACATGTATACGAACGAGGAGTACCTAAGTACGTATGGTAAGTATAAACCGTGTTAAAGTATGTAGGATATACGCGTATTGGCACGCATATGAGTGCCCATTAGGAACGTGTACCTAAATAGGTACTAGGGTAGCCAGAGTCCTGAAGTTAAGTGAATAATGGCTAAACGCGGGCCCCTTATTATACCACTCGAAGTAAGTCGTTCGTTAGTGGCGGCTTAATTCCTAACCCTACTTTCGT
>JARPRH010000509.1:49162-59502 GCA_031763665.1 Calameuta haemorrhoidalis | reverse complement strand
AGGATTTATACCTGTAGGCTGTATAGGCGGTTAACGTATAAATATATAGGCGTCTCTAAATAGGTTGACGGATATCTTTTATATAGGCCAGATTATAAGGCGGTCCCTGACTAGTATTACAATTGTGCAATGTTACACGATCAGCGTCTAATATTCGTTGAAACATTATCCCCAGTGCTATGTGTATCATTGGGGCTGGTATGTATTACAAAAGTGCAATTCTTGCACACCCTGTGTATAGAGCTTGAATTACAGACCCACGCGTCGGCCCTCTTCTTGCACCCTTAAGCTACACGTTTCCTTGCATGGATAGAGGCCTAATCTAATTTCAAATCCTTCAAAACTAAGGTGTCTTCGTGAACCCTACTTTTTCTACTCCAAGCAAATACGTTTGTAATTCAGTCTTCTATTTTTTTTTTTTCAAAAACCTAACCTAACCTAATTGCCGCACGTATTTTAAAATTTTATATAGTTACAGTAAGGGTTAAATATTTTTGTAGAAATGATCAATCCTCTTGAGCAAATTTGCAACTATTACACATCCCATAAGGGTCTGCGGCATCCAAGCGCATTTAAACTAACCGCGCAACGCTTATACACCCTCGTGTACTTACCAACCCCTATTCTCAAACAAGCACTGGCAAATTTTCAAGCTAACGATACTCTTCGCGTATAAGGGTTCTAGAAGGGAGGGTGGATTCTCGTATACAAATGTACAATGTAGAGAAAGGGTCTCACGGCTTACTGGCTGGTAAAGACAAACGTTTTACTAATTATTTTCGATTCGATAAATCTACTGCCAATTGATTTGTCATTTTTAAATTCCATTAACATCGCTTTGACTAAAGGGTGGTCGTAGTCGAACGAGCAGATTTAAAAAATATTATTGCTACGTTCCGGTATTCATTGTTAGTATTGCATACAACGTCATGCTCTTATTTTTCTCTATGCATTTGAGAAAAACAGCTATTCTTACAATACTGACAATTTGGAAATGTACTCTTAACCGAGACTATTTATTTATTAATTGATACTTTCTTCCAATCGACTAACCTGTGCAGCCATTACTCGTTGTCTTTCAGCAATAAGGGTGCATTTAGCACAGACACAGTCACGCCATCGGCAATAACGTTTGTGTCCCTTGAGGGCAGAAACCACCCCATGATTACGACACCTCGCGCACTTCGGTGTCCTCTGATAGCGCTCCGCACTCGCGCGTAAAAAGAAAGCCGCAGGCAGCACGTGATGTTGCTGCTGCTGTTGCTGATGTTGCATAAGTTGACCAACATCAACTCCAAGACCGACTCCTCTTGGTAGCGACATCCTCTTCAAAGCCTCAAGGTACACCCTTTTTATTATATTGCACCAAAGTCCAATTCACCAATCTTCCAGTACAGAGTGATATATCATTTTATAATTTTAATCGTCCATCATCACCACATCTATTATCAAACTTTACAATGAGATGCTCCAATGATTAATATAGTCATGAGAGGCTAGTTACTTCTCTACGACTCTATGACGTCGTAAAAAAATTACAATTTTCAAAAAGTGACATTCCCAAAAATCTCTCAAAACTCTAATTTATCTAACACCAATCACGTAATTCGCTTTTATTAATCTCTTTTGACACTCTTTCAGCTCCCTTCAATTATCACTCCGGTATCTCCGTGAGAGAAGAAGCTGACACGAGTACAGCTGCTACTATCGATGCACGTATCAACGACAGTAACGACATTGAATATTGTATACACATAAGTGGAGCACATAAATGAGGTTTGCGGGATACGCGTAAAAATTCGGCACTCTGATAAAAAGTCGCAGCACTCGGAAGAGAAGACCAAGAAGAAGCCCAAGAAGAAAAAGCCACTCACTACTACTTGTTCGGACGTCGAGACCGAAATGCCGAATTGCTCAGCGAGATCTTCCGGTGTGTCAACAATTGCAGCATCCCGGGAGACTCAATTCAGGTAGCGTTAGCTAGGGGGGTTGTCGGCTTGCGAGAGGTGGCAGGGGTGAGAAGAGAGAGAGAGCGAGAGAGAGAAAGTGAGAGGGAGCAGAAGAGAATGAGAAAGCTATCCAGTAGGTTGAGTATCATTGGTTAACTGAGAGTGGGAGTGGGAGTGGGAGTACGACGTTTCCAAAAGAGCGAGAGAGAGAGAAAGATAATTGAAGAGAGAGATGAAAGTGAGAGAGTGCCACAAGGGTAAGTGGGGATACTGGATTTTAGCATGGGGTTAGAGGTGAACACAGGGCCTCGGTAGATAGTGGTGGGGCAGGTTACCAACAGGGCAGAAACTAACAGCCCCTCCAGAAGCGTGTGAAATAAAACACTGTGCCACAGTGTTCCACCCCGAGGCTTCGACCAATGACAGAGCTTACCTCGTACCAGTCACGCCTTCTAGTCATCCCTATTGGCTCGTGGTGCCGTCCCACAGAGATGTTAAGAGTTTATATCTGCTGGGAGAGACGAGTGAAAGGACATAACCTAGCTTGCTGGTTGCCTACCCACGTTTCATCGTACCCACCTACCTAGCACGACGTCGCCAATAAGTATATACATAGAGAAGCAACGAACCAACACATTACCCTTTATTTAAAACCCGTTTAACGTGACGCACAATGCGCCCGATGCTCAGACGTTTCTCCGCAGCTCCGCCTTTTGTTTTCGGCCAACTGTTTTAAAGACTGCTCTCTCCCTCTCTCTCTCCTTCCCTCCTTCCCTCCCTCTCTCTCTTTTCTATTCTCTCTGTTTCTGTGCTTTGCGTCTGTCTCTTTTATTCTTTTCTTTCCTCTTTTCTTCTTGTTTCATTACTACCCTCAATCTCCCACTCTTTACTCTCATATATACCTGTACAATTTCCTACGTCCTTGTTTTCTCTTTACATATCAGAAACGGTTTTTCGTTTTTTTTTTTAATATATCTTTTACACAATTTAGGTACCTTGGTACACGAACCATCAACATCATCATCATCATCATCATCATCGTCGTCCCTACCACCTTTCTTTGAAACGCGCTCTACAATGAGGTTTGAATGGGGCCCCATTGTATCCCTGCAATGGCCACCGATTTTATAGTGATCTAATGTACAGATGTTATTTGCCCGCAATGAGAATGGAATAAAGGCATTGTATGTATTATGGTTTCTACCCCGTATCTCTACTTACCGAACTACCTACCTACTTATCTACCCACCTAACCTAACCTCACCTAACACGTACCTACGCAGACTCAATCCACAATAGGGGAATTACCTTTGATTTGGAGTGGCTGCCCAACGGAATCCTTTTTCCATTTATATGTATATACGTTTACTCGTGTTTTTGTATTACTGTTCTACTAGCATTATTACATTCTTTACTTATCATCAATTGATGCGGTTTTGTAATATAAATCATGAGTCATAGAAATTACATAATACTATTTCCCCATGACATACTGTTTGTACATTAAAGTCAATGGACTATAAACTTATGCGTATCATGGAAGTATTATGAGACACGTACGGGAGTCCGGTTTATAAATCAATAAATCAATGTGAAACCCGTCGTTTACGCACTGGCTTTAAATGTCGAGTTTTTAGATGACTTTGATTAGCGAATTGTTGGCTCAATTTGAGTCTGGAGCGCGCTTTTGCGATACCACGTTAAAGAGCCACGGAGACGTATAAAAAATATAAAACGAACAGAAACGAAAAAAGAAACAAATATTAACTCAGACGGAAGTCCTAGTTGTCTCTGGGCAGCTTCGTGTAGTCTCGGTATAGTCGAACCAATATCCCCAGGTTGATCCAGGAAGATTAAATATTTTCTCTTGAAAAAGAAACTCGAGTAACTCTCACGAATCTTAGTCGACTAGAAGAAACACAAAATTGCCTTGAGGTAAATCGTTCTCTTTCTTACCTCCGCGTCAGGTAGCGAACAGTAATTCAATCCAGTGACTCGAAAAAGCATCGTCCTGGGGGATTATTGAAATCCTAGGGAATATTTCTTTTCTCAATTGTATGTTACTATCTCGAATTACCATGTTTACCAAACATTGCACAAGAATCTATTATAATAGAGTGAACTGGGGGGATGTAGATTTTGATAAGATAAAAGATCAGCCCTGATAGCGTCAACAATGGTACAAAAGATAAAGAACCAATAGTCCTTGACAAAGTGGCAACAAAATCCAGGTAATCTTGAACCTGTCAAGTGTCTGAATCGGAAAGGATGCCGGTCGTACTTCAGACGGCAGATTGTCATCAGAAAAACTTTTCGACAGCCGCATATTCACTGGAGTACCTTCAAACTCTTCTTCGGGAGCACACAGGTGACAGAAGACTTCCTTACGGTTTCCATTGACTCCGTGAGTTTCACTCACGAATAGTTTCTCTAGAATAATTCTAGAGAATCGTACACGAATTGCTTCCTTACTCTGGGATAATTTTTTTTTTTTTAAATTCGTCATCCGTGATTAAGTATCTGAGATCATCCTGATCTTGCTCGTTTGATCGATGGATGAGTCAATGAAAGTAAAGAATCAGTATAAAATCGAAGAACAAAATTTCTGAACGAAAATGAGAAACTGGGAGAGAACGTCTGCGACGATGGTTAAAAATAATGAAAATAAAAAAAGATAAAGGCGGACTCTCAGCGTTATAGGTGATGGATAGTAAAGTGAATGACGATATGTGCAACGCATACAAACTTTAGTGTACTAAAGATTTCAGACGACATTGGCATAATAGGACGTCTAGATAGAGTCAGGTTAGCTAGGTAGGCAGATAGGTAGCATTTGATATCGTCCACAGCGGGAAGCTTGTCGCGACGCGGTGAAATATCGTATGACTTTTTGACGTGCTTTTAACAGATTGAATTGAAAATGGCTCCCTGGCACGGACGTCCCAGAGGGATATCTATCCTAAAACGAGCGTCGGACGGACAGAGGGAAATATATAATATATAGATATATATTTTTTGTTCATTTTCACATTCGCTGATGCGGCACATTGCAAGCCGTACGATAGCAGCACAGCGGACGCAGCCGCTGGCTGCGGCAGTGCTGCCCGTAGCCGTCCGGACCGTCCGGACTGTCCGTACCGTCCGAGTGGAGCGGTCAGCCAAATTGCTGAAAGGGCCGCAAAAATAATGTTCGAACTCATTTTTTAACCGAGCTGGCAAGGGAGTCGAGGTGAAAAAGTGACGGATATAGATATATACCAGAAGGATGAGGTCAACCCGGGGTTAGGATACCGATGAGGGTGGTGAGGTTATAGATTGGGAGCGCGTCGCCTAGCACACGGCCACGGATGAAACGGTCAAAGCTAAAAGCTCTACCGAGCACGACTATATATTATCTGCAACCCTTCAAACACAGACCAACCCTTACACGCGTGTCCACCGGTACCGGGGTTACTTTCGTTATATCCACTTGATTCTATATATACTAGAAACGTTGACTCAGCAGCAGCATCCCTTAGAGCTTTAGTTGTAACCTGTATAAATACATACGCACTGTATATTACATTATATATATATATATATATATATGCCCAGTGCATAATTGTATAATACGTTATCGACTCACTTAGACTAGTTGTCATTTATTTGTAGAATTTTTAAATACTACATCAGGACATTGTACCAGTTTTCTACCGTGCGGAGCACAATATGAATTTATATACTAGTCTTTCCAGATTAGGAAGTTGATTTCTAAATAGGTGGGACTCTCTGTGTCAGATATGAATGTATTTCGGTTGGTGACTATGTAAGCTAGGATGGTAAACGGATCTGGGCGTGGTTAGTAAACCTGGAGTTTTACACCCTTGGAAAGGTATCCCGACCAATGCGCACTCGGTCTACGTTCCTTTGCAAGTAGAAACTGTTGCAAACGCAAGCGCCCTGGAACGTCCCCTCCTTTTGGACCTTTGAGTCCGTACACGTGGGGCGCACCCTGGCTCGTTACTCTTTATAGGTGTTTGATACTGGTGTTGGTATCCTGGGCTGAGCTCTCGACCAATACGGAACACCCTGGTAGACACTGTACCAACGCAAGCGCCTTTTGAACCAGTATTACATACAAACCTTACGATATATATATATAACATAGTATAGATTTAGTACTTATGTTGAACATGTCATCTAGATGTAAATAATGATTCTTTTGTTATAAGTGCAACTTATTAGGGTTGCTTACATATTATACCATTTTGATGGTATATATGTATGTCCTTGAAAATCAGCATATCCCTGATAATTCTCTAGTTTATTCATCGTATTGATCCACTTCTTCACCGGAAGAGTCTATCGTTTCATCTTCTAGCGTGTCATCGGCAAACTGTAGAATTTTTGGTGCATCAAAGTCTTCGATCTGATGACGGAGAACTTTTGAATATTTAATTCTGTCCTTAGCGAGTCTGTGCTTCTTTAAAAGTGTCTGGAAGTCGAATTTCGGTGGACTAAAAATAATTAATTAATTCTCATCTAGCTTGCAATATTATAATACTATGGGTACGATGCAAGGTACAAGAGGGGAACGGATTTCATAAACTAATCTCAAAGTACTCACGTTTCTCCTTGGAAAACCTTTTCCTGCAAAAGGACAATGTCGTGTCTTACGTCTGCCAGGAGTAGCAGCAAAAAATCGAAGCTTCCTGCAGCACCTTTCTGACCCCTGGGTCCTCGCTCACCAGCCTCGCCCTTTTGTCCATTTTCACCACGCGGACCTGTAGGACCCTGGGAATTGCATTAGCACAATAAGAAGATATCGGTTAAAACTTTATTCAGCTTTTAAAAAGACATTCTCGTAACCCTTTGTTACTCCGTGGTCTTACTTTTGCTCCTATATTAATTTCAGGTCAATGAACTCACTATTGGTCCCCGTTGACATTTGCAATATCCACTCTCAGCCGGTACAAAAGTATTCAAAATCGAGTAGGATTTATCTCCATCCCGAGAGTAACCCTCCGATGCCATTGTAACGTCATCCCCTGGAAATCCTCGTGGTCCCGAAGGACCCGGTGGTCCTGGTGGTCCCATAGGACCTGGTGGACCTGAAGAATAACTTGACAATCTAATAGCAGTTCCTATGGCGGACATCTTCTCCTGGAGTTTACGAATCTACAAAATATATCCTGATCTCTTAATCCATTTGACTTAACAATAAGATTAGTCACTGATATCAAATTTCTTTTACTTTGTCATTCAGTCGGAGTACGGTGTCGCAGCTAGCATAGCATCTAGATGCAGCAGCAACAGCTTCCCCGTTGGCAGACTTCCCAAGGTCTACAACTGACTCGCAGGTTTTATTGTCAGCTCGAAGATAAAATCCTTCTTGACAATCGCAAGAAAAACCACCGGGATTATTATTACATATTTGTTCACAATCCGCAGTGCCTTCAGCACACTCATCTATATCAATGCAAACTGGCTTTAATCCCTGTCGCTGTCTATCCGGACTGTACCTGAAATTTAGACATAGTAATTGATCATTAATTAATTTAGTACATACGAACAAGAAATTATACACAAAATTGTCAAAATGAGTCTACTGGTACTGAATTCTGTTGAAAAAATGAATAAAAATATTCTACGTACATAGCTTTGGTAATATTATCAGTGTAGTAATGAATCCTTTACAATGTTCAATATTTAGCGCCAAACGTACAGAAACAACTTGTATTTGATTCTCAATACTAAACACCGATAAAAATCTCGATTTACGTATGATCAATTTCTATAAAAGTATAGTAAAAAGAAACGTGAGTCGTTTACCTCCAGCCTAATGTCCTATATGCATACTGTAACTATCATTACGCAGCAATAGAAACGACAATCCTGATAACAACGTAAAAAAATATATATAATGTTTAACGTACGAAATTTTACATTTTTTTCCCCCAAAACAAACCTTATTAGCCTAAAATTCTGAGATCGTGACTCTAAACTCTAAAATCTCACTAGTCTATAATGTTTCATAATGTAACTTGCAACCCAAGGAAGCCAACTAAACCCTGGCAGTCGATCAATGTAACGTATCTCGGTTCACAAGTAATATATGGTTTTTTTTGACAAATCGAATGCACAGAAATCCTTGGCAAGCCTCACACATAGTTTTGCATAAAATTTATCTGACTAAATATGCACTTGCAGGAGTATGGTATATATTTCAATGATTTTATGAAAAAGCTATGTGCGACTTATTAATTATTTCAATTTGTCAAAGGAAAAAACACATTTTACTCACGAACTGACTATAACAATTAACATTTTTCTACAAACTTCACGTATCTAATCTTTAATCGGTTTCGGTATAAATATACATTAGTCACAATCATCCTGAAAGTACACAAGCATCTGCACGGATACAATCTATGTATTTTATATAACATATTTTTGCTTATACAAATTAACAATACAAAATAAAACTATGCAAAACCACCTTTACATTGCTTGCATACTATATATGGATACCCCAGCTAGCTAGCCTGGCACAACTATACAGCAAACACGCCTTATGTCACTCGTACCTCAACTACATAAAGTCTATCTTATTATATGGACTGTGTAAATATTATACAAATACGAGAGACGTGTTAGCTCAATAGTAAAGTATTAACTAAAGGAACGTGCACATGATTTCATTCGAATGTTAGATAATTTTTTTATTTAGCACATTGATACCATAAAATACTGAATTTCATGAAATTTGCTATACAGCTGTCTAAAAAAATATTTATGTATATTTGTCTATTCGAAAAATATCACTTTGGAGTGAAGTCTCTGTTTGTTCTCATAAATGGATATTGCTATACTGTGTAAGGAATACACATTGAGCATATTTTCAAACTCGACTTACTATTCTTACTGTACGTATATAAGAGCATCCCGGTATTAATATACTTTGTGATTAGTCGTTTTATATACTTTAAAGAAAGGTTGCTATAAAATTTTCTTCATATAGCAAATTAATAATATAAATTCTCATTGCAGATATTATACCTGTACCCATCCCAGCATGTGCATATAACTCTCTGAAGTAAAAGGCTGCATCGTTGTTCGCAAAGATCCAAGGTGCATGGATCAGTACCTTTTGGAATGCAATGACCAGCAATAAGCGTGTAATCCGGACAGCAATGCATTCTCGAGCAGTCGACCCACTCGTTCTTCGCACTCCTACATTTGTATTGCGTCCTGATTACATTCGCCGAAGGACACTCGAGGGTCTCAGACGAGGAAGCTGCTAAATACTCATCCACAGAGTCTAGATAATAACCATCCTCTGCAATTATTTCAGACTCGGAATTTTCGCCTGCTACCGTCAGACTCACCAGAGTGCTATAAAATAATACATAACATTTCGTTTCATATAACGTATGAAAAAAAAAATAATTCTTTATCAACATACAAACTTATACTTACACAGCTAATATTTTCAATTTAGTATCCATCCTGAAGAATTTGTCTCATGATACAAATATTTTTGTGTACAGGTATCTGCCGTTTTTTTAAATAAAAATCAATAATCGGTCATCCACACGACACTCTAAAAATATTGTGACACTGGTATCCGAAAATTTTATGGTTTATTTAAAACTTCTAAACTTTATGGAAAATCCAGTATATCCACAGAGGAATGCTGCACGTTAGCGCGTCTCGTGTCGTACTACTTGGGCCGCGTTACATAAACTCAGAAATACTCTTGACTCCAGGGAACAATGTACCCTCTATATTAATAAGCTCAGCACAGCAGCCAGAGCTTCGAGAGAGAATAAAAGAAAGAAGATTAAGGCGAGATTTCATGAACATAAATCGACATAGTTTCGAAAATAAAGAAAGGGGAACCACAGGGTTTTGCTGAGATTTAAAACGTTTTTGCACTAGTAAAAATTAATTTAAAATTTATAAATTTCATTGACGATTAGATAATATATGCTTATGTTAGTTTAGCCAACAGAGCCTGTGCTCTCGTATATGTGAAACTATTCACTTATTCCTCGCATGAGGAATCGTAATATTTCAATCAGACTCCTGTAGGAATATATAATATAGTGCTTGAACTCGGAATTCGAGCGCGGTACGTAACTGCCGTAGGACCTTTAAATGTGCAGCATATATGTATAAAGTTATGTATATAATACATACTATCTATTCACACATGAGAATCTTCCCATATGTATCCCATTGAATGGGATCTTTCAGTGAGAGGAAATTTACGCGGAATTACGTTGCCACGCATTATGAATATACGGCACTGATTTCGTATTACGTTTTTCACTGGTATTCTGTTCTTGTAAGCAGTCAGCATTGCGCAATGGCGACCATGTGCTCCATTCTTACCATATGGGGAAGTCA